>PVKB01005600.1:0-90764 GCA_004027205.1 Ctenodactylus gundi | reverse complement strand
GGGGGGGTAGAAGGAGAGACAAAAGGAGAATGGGAAAGTCTTTGTCACCTTGACAAGAAACATATGTGCACAAAATCCTCAACTTCATTGTAAACCTTAGGTTTTGCACTAATACATATCAATAAAATGGGGCAAAAAAAAAGAGAGAAAATAAACCCTTAGTAGCAAATACGGCACGCAGTCTTCCTTGGCCTTTTTCAAGGTCCTTGCTCTCAGCTAGGTGCTTGTAGGAGAGAGTATTTACCTAATTTGTCCAGCAGAAAAACAAAACAGTAGGTAAGCCAAGCACACCAACTGAGCATGGGGCCCATGAATCCCACCCAGCATGCTCATGTCTGTTTCTGTGCCCACTCTGAGGTCGTGTTACTGGTATCCTTCTAGCAACTTGCAGAATTCAATTTGTAGGGCTGGGAGTAGCTCAGCGGCCGCGTGCTTTCTTCCCATGTGTGAGGCCCTATGTGTGAATTTCAGCACCATACTTCCCACTTTCGGGGGAAATATTTTTCTAACTTTTTTCCCAGTACTGGGGATTTGGCCAAAGGAGTCCTCCATTACTGAGCCACACCTCCAGTCCTTATTTTTTATTTTGTGATAGATTCTTCTAAGTTACCTAGGATGGCCTTAATCCTGTGCTGATGCAGCTACCATGCCCAGCCTCTGACTTACTTACCTTTATAACTGCTGTTTTGCAATAATGATCATAATGATAGGCATCTTGCTAATGATTTATAGAGCACTTTAAAATATCTAATCTTCCCAGTAGTTCTGAGAAGTAGATATTTCTTAGCAGCCCCATTTTTCAGGTGAGGAAGTAGGTAAGAGAGATTAACTGATTTGGGCAAAATCATGCACAGCTGGAGGCCAGAGATTTGCCTCCAAGTCCTGTTCAACTGATTCCAAATGCTTGCTATTTCCATCAAACTACCATCCCTCTGTTTAGATTTTTAAACAGATGCTTGCAAAGAGCCATAATAAAAGAAATATTTTTAAGAATCATAATTTTGGGGCTGGGGGTATAGCTCAGCAATTAGGGTGCTTGCCTGGCCAGCATAAGCGCCTAGATTTGATTGCCCAGAACCACATAAGCTGAGCATGATGGTGCATGTCTATACACCCAGCACTTGAGAGGCTGAGGCAGGAGGACTGCCATGTGCTCAAAGACAGCCTGGGCTACATGGTGAGTTCAGGACCAGCATGGATTACAGAGCAGATGCTGTCTCCAAAAAACAAAGAATAATTTTTTTAAAAAAGCAAAAGCAAAAACAAACAAGAATCATAATTTTCAAATACTAACCTGTAGGAAAATGCCCTCCAAAGAAGACATTGAATAGCTCTTCCGGAGTGATGTCAGCTTCAAAGTCCCTGTAATAACTGTGAGGCCTGGCTTGTGACGCGGTGATAGTGACCTGTTCATCTCCATACTCATCATAGCGGAGCCTCTTGTCAGGGTTGCTCAGAACTGCAAAGGCATTTCCTATTGCTGCAACCAATAATACGCACGTGAGCACAGGGTCTTTGCTGTGGCAGAGGGTGACTAGAACAGCAGCAAAGTGAAGTCAAGAGTAGTTGATTGGCGCCTGGGCCTGCAAAATCCCCCAAAGTACCTGCCCTTGAGATTGGCCAGGATCTAGCTTGTTAAACCAGAAACAATGTTGGAATCAAACTAAAAACTACTGCTGAAGCAAGAGTTAACTCCTGACCAAGAGTTCTGGTGTCGGGGCTGGAGGAATGGCGCAGTGGTTAAAGCACTTGTCTTGCAAGTGCAAGGCTGAATTTGACTCCCCAGCATCACATAAAGCTGGGCATCGGGGGGTGAGGGGGCACACCTGCAATCCCAGCACTCAAGAGGCTGAGGCAGGTGGACTGTCCTGACTCTAAGACCAGCCTGGTCTACACCAACGAGTTCAGGACCAGCCTGAGCTACAGAGCAAGACCCTGTCGCAAAAAACAAGTTCTGGAGTCATGTCAGCTGTTCTGGAAATTGGGACTCCCTCTCCCCAACTCTCAATTCAGATTGTCATCACAAGTCTCAGACATTTGGGGAAATGTCGTCTAACTGGCCAACATTCTTATTCATCAAAAATGTGTTCCTGGAGGGTGGATGTGTAGCTCAATGGTAGAGTACTTGCCTACATGCACAGGGTGCAAAGTTCAATTCCCAGTATCACAAAAAGAAAAGGGTCAGGCATGCTGTTGCTTATCTACAATTCCAGCTACGATGGATGATTAGGCAGGAAGATTGCAAGTTTAAGACCAAGTGGGGCAACTCAGTGAGGGCCTATCTCAAAAAAAAAAAAAAAAGAAAAAGAAAAGAAAAGAAAAGAAAAGAAAAAAGAAAAAGAAAAAGAAAAAAGAAAGAAAGAACGAAAGAAAAGGCTTGGGGATGAAGAATGAAGCTCAGTGGCAAAGCACTTGCCCAGCATGCTCAAGCCCTGGGTTCAACCCCAACCCCACAAAAATATACTCATTTATGAAAATATCATGGAAGTTAGTGGGAAAAAGATTTATCTTTATATACAGCTTTTTCTATGACCATGTCAATAACAGGGGCTTCAAAAAGAGTTACAAGGTTGTAGAAGTTTGGGAAGGCTGCCGAGCCCTTACCTGGAAGCAGCTGCCTGCCTGTTGGGTCACAAGAAAAATCACATTTATTTTATTTATTTAATTTTTTTTTTAGTACTAGGAATTGAACCCAAGGCCTTTAACACTGAGCAATAGTCCTAGTCCTTGTTTATTTTGATACAGAGTCTCGCTAAGTTGCTATGTTGCCCAGGGTCCCCCTGCCTCAGCCCCATGGCGTGCTCGGACTATAGGTGTGTGCCACCCTGTCAGGCTGTCATGTTGGCTTCATTCACTCTGGCACCTGGCACCTTGAAAGCTTTCCGTAAATATTGGCAGATTTTAATGAAAGAATGGTTCTAAAAGGTATTACAAGTAAACCAAAATGGTTTTACCAAAAGAAATTAAAGTAAGTAGATGAAGGCAGTAGGGAGTTAGGTTGGCAATCACTATTTAAGTAAGGTGGCAAGGAAAACGCTCTGCTTACGGCCTTGTAAACCAGCTGTCAGGAAGTCTACCACCAACAGTCGCTACCACCAACTGTCCCAGGGCAGAATTGAGTATCAATTCAGGGTCAGACCTTTGAAAGCATCTGTTGCTCCGGGAGCACAGTTCTTGTCAGGGTGAAATTTTAGGGCGAGTTTTCTGTATGCTTTCTTAAGCTCTTCATCACTGGCATTTTGAGGAACTCCTAGAATTTCATAGTAATTTCTGCACTTCTTGATCCTAAAAAAAAAAATCATAAATACTTATTGCTGCCAAGGCCCTTTACAACAGACGAAGCTACGAAGTAACACATTGATCCTCTCGCTAGTCAGTAAAGACCCAAACAAACCTGAAAGGAAGTTAGTAAGTGCATTCAAATCCTACTACCAAGACCTTAATGCCTTTCAGTATTTTTAGATCGACTACTTGATTCTTTTTATAATCTTGCATGGGTGGAACAAATATGCTGCTCAAGATCAAGGTTCAGGCTAAGATTCTGAGAGGTGAACAGTACAACAGCGAAGGCAGAAGAAAAAACTGGCTCCCTATTTGGTTCTTCTATGTTGCTCTCATTTTCATTATGGCTATTTTTAAGAACTGTGATTTTTAATTTTTATTGTTTTATGGTACTGGGGATTGAGTGCGTGCTGGACAAGCGCTCTGCTACTGAGCTGGATTCCCAGACTTTTTTTTATCTGTTTATTTCTGTGGTGTTGAAAATTGAATCTAGTGCCCTTACACTGAGCTATACTGCCAAGTGTTTGTTAAATTTTTATTTTATTTATTTTTGCAATACTATATACCCAACCCAGGGCCTTTACACTATGCTGTACCTCCAGCCCAGTTTTTAGTTTTAATTTTTTTCTTCTGAAGATGTCACTCTGCACACTGTCCAGACTGGTCCTAAACTCATTGTGTAGCCCAGGCTGGCCTCAAAATCATGGCAATTCTCCAGCTTCAGGCTCCCAAGTGTTAGTTTTTATTTTCAGACAGTTTTACTAAACTGCTAATTTGCCCAGGCTGGGCCTCAACTTGTGGTCTTCCTGCCTCAGCCTCCGAAGGTGCTGAGATGATAGGCCTGTGCTACAATGCCTGGCTATTATGTTTTGTTTTCAGAAAGAGTCACACTAAGTCACTAAGTTGCCCAGGCGGGCTTCTAACTTGTGGTCCTACCATGTTAGCCTCGTAAGTGGCTGGGATTGCAGAAATGTATCATTTCTGTCCTAAATGTGTAATTTTTTTTTTTTTTGAGACAGGGTCTTGCTCTGTAGCCCAGGCTGGTCCTTAATGCACTATGGAGCCCCGGCTGGCCATGGACTCACAGCAATGCTCCTGTCTCAGCCTTCTGAGTGCAGGGATTACAGGTGTACATGGCCACTCCCTGATTATGTGGTGCTGGGGAATCAACTCAGGTACTTAGTGCTTGCTGCGCAAGCACTTTAACCACTGAGCAATTCCTGCAGTCCCTTAAATGTGTATTTTTAATAAGTTTCTATGAGCCAGGTACAGTGGTTCCTACCTAGCATTCTAGAAGGGTGGGGCAGAAGGATAATTTTGAGCTCAGCCAGGGACACTTAATGAGATTCTGTCTCAAAATAAAAAAGGGATGGGGATGTAGCTTAGTGCAAAGGCCCTGGGTTCAATTCCCCAGTACCAGAAAAAAACATTATATACATAGTAGAAAAAAAATAGCTGACAGTATTGAATTACATGCAATAAAGAAAAATCTCCCTACTTCCTCATTCCTGCCCCCTTACACACACCTTATCCCAGGAACAATCACTATCAGAAGTGTTCTGAGAGTTCTGTGTACAGAGAGAATATATGTATAGACTGTCCCATTTTTTATTTAAAAGAAACACAATTACTTTTTCTTGTCTTGTTTTCTTTTAAAACTAATTTTACCTTGGAGATTGATCCATAACATAGAAATAAGAGGCAGATACTAATAGTTTAGAATGACAGTTCTTAATATTTTGATCTCAGAAATCTTTTATACTCTTAAAAAATTATTGAAAACAGTCAGGCATGTTGGTGCATACTTGTAGATCTAGCTGCTTTGGGAGGCTGAGAAAGGAGCATAGAAAATTTGAGCCCAGCCTGGACAACTTAATGAGACCCTGTCTCAAAATCAAAAATAAAAATGGGCTAGGGATGTAGCTCAGTGTGAAGGCCTCGGTTCAGTCCCCAGTGCCAAAATAAAAAGGGCAAGTTAACATGTTTCTGTTATTATGAAAATAGTCTCTCCTGCACCCCCAGGTTTGGGTGACTATACCCTGGATCTCTGCACTGAACTACATCTCCAGTGGATTTGTCTGTTTTTGTTTTATTTTTGAGACAGAGTCTCACTAATTTACTACATCACTTTAATGCTCAGACTGGGCTCAAATTTACAAATCCTCCTGCCTCAGCTTCCTCTCCAGAGTGCTGGGATTATAGTCATGTGCCACCCCTAGCTCATTATAAGGTGTTTTTTTGGTTGGTTGGTTGGTTTCATTTTTTGTGATACTGAACTAGATCTCCAGCAGACAGGGTCTTGCTCTGTAGTCCAGGCTGGCCTCAAACTCAGAGCAGTCTTCCTACCTCTGTCTCCATGCCTGGTTCATGTGGCACTGGGGAATCAAACTCAGTGTCTTGTGCAACTGCTGTGCTATTCCTCCAGTTTCCCCCGCTTTTTTGAGACAGGGTCTTAGTTTATAGTCTGGGTTGGCCTCAAAATCACTGGTAATCTGGAAACTCAAATCCAGGGCTTTGTGCTTGCTGGACCAGTGCCTTAACCACTGAGCTATGCCTCAGCCTTTTATTTACTTAATTTATTCATGTTCCCCCATTCTATTAATATATATAAGTACATATATATGATACATAATATTTACACTGACTTGCAAATTTTGTGTACATATATATTGTGTCAAAATTACAATCCCTTTCCCACCCCCTTTGGCTTTCCCATACCTTCCCCCTCCCTAATTCCCAGTATCACTCCCATTTTGTTCTATAAAATGACTGTATGCTGGATTTCTTATATTAGAGAAGCCATTCGATATTTAACTTTCTGCCTGACTCACTTCACTGAGCATGATGGTCTCAAGTTGTATCCATTTAATTACAAAAGCCTCAAAACTATCTGTATTCATAGAAGAGTAGTACTCTGTTGTGTACATGTATCACAATTTTTGTATCCATTGGTCTGTTGATGGGTATTTTGGTGTCTTTCACATTTTAGCTATTGTTAGTTGTGCTACTATGAACATGGGTATACATGTACCTCTGTAACTGCTTGTAACTCTTAAAAAGATTCCCTAAAAAGGTATCACAGGATCAAACAGAACATTTATATTCAGGCTTTTAAGGAATTTCCATACTGTCCTCCATAGTGGTTGTACTATGTAAGAGGATTCATTTTTCCCCACAGCCTTGCCAGCACTAATTGCTATTCTAGTGTGTGATACACACCAGTCTCTCTGGGGTTAGATCGTGTCTTAGTGATGTTTTGATTTCATTTCTTTAATGGTTAAGGATGATGAACATCTTTTCATGTATTACTGGCCATTTGAATTTCTTCACTGAGAACTGCCTATTCATTTCTGTGTCCATTTTTTAATTGGATTTTTGAATTTGAGGGGTCTGTCTCTCTTCAGTTCCTTGTATATTCTAGTTATTAGCCTCCTATCTACAGTATAGGTGGTGAAAATATTTTCCCATTCTGTTGTTTCTCACTTCACTTTGTTGATAATTTCCTTTGCTGTGCAGAAACTTTTAATTTGATGTAACCTCATTTGTTGATTCTGGAGGCTATTTCTTTTGCATTGGGTGTCTGATTAAGAAAGTCCTTGCCTAAGCCTAAATCTTTCAGATTTTTGCCTACTTTGTATTCCAGGAGGTTCAGTGTTTCAGTTTTAGTATTATGTCTTTGATCCACTTTTATTAGATTTTGAGGTACAGTGACATGTGTGTGTCTAGATTCATCCTTCCACAAGTAGATGACCAATTCTCTCACCACCATTTGTTGAGTCTTATTCACTTATTTTTGAGACAGGGTCTCACTCTGTAGTCCAGGCTGGCCCTAAACTCAATTGTGTAACCCAGGCTGGCCACAAACTCACAGCAGTCTTCCTGCCTCAGCCTCCCAAGTATAGGCATGTGCCACTGTGCACAATTTATGTGGTACTGAGGAACCAAACCCAGGGCCTTGCACTTGCCAGGCAGGTATTCTAACCACTGAGCTATGGCTTTAGTTTTGATTGTGAGACAGGGTTTCAATAAGTTGCTAAGTTTTCCTGGCCAGACGCAAACTTGTGATCCTCCTGCCTCAGTCTCCCAGAGTGCTGGGACTATAGGCTGGCAAGAATAGTTTTAAACTTGGAGATCTCACTGAAAAAGGTCTTAGGATACCAAACCACATTTTGGGAGCTGATGGATTACAGCATAAACCGTGGAGTCAAAACACCTCCGTGTGGCTTTCATCATGCTGGATACTTAACCTCTGCACACTAGTGTTATCTTCCAAAATGGGCTAGTAATTATACTGTGTTTCACAGAGTTAATGTTATGATTAAATACAGTATTTATCAAAGCACTTGATAGCATCTGACACTAAATAAACATTAGTGGCCAGGTGCCATGGCACCTGCTTGAAATCTAAAGCTACTTAAGAGGCTGAGGCAGGAGGGTCATAAATCTGAAGGCAGCCTGTCAGGGTTTCTCAGTCCATCAGTTTGTAAAAGCACAGCCAGAAATTAAAAACACAACTGTTATCATTCAAAAAAAAAAAAGTTGAGGGCAGCAATGGGCCACTTAAGGAGATTCTGTCTCAAAAATAAAATGACTGGAACGTAGCACAGCAGCTACGTGTATGCTTGCCTGGCAGGCACAAGGCCCAGGGCTCAATCCTCCATACCAAATACTAAGCAGATTTTACATATTATATATGAATTTTTTTAAAAGCTGCTGTCAGTTAGTAACACAGAACGAATTATGCAAGGTCTAAACTGTCACCAGGGACTGGGGGTGTAGCTCAGTGGTCTAAGCACCTGCCTTTCAAGAGTGAGGCCCTGAGTTCGATTCCCCAGCACTATATTTGCCAGCTGTGGTAGTATATGCTTGTAATCTCAGCACTTGGGAGCCTGAAGCAGGATCGCCATGAGTTCAAGGCAATCCCTAGTGAGTTCAGTACCAGCCTGGACTATAGAATAAGACCTTGTCTCAAAAAAAAAGTATTATGTAATACATGACCTGTTCTTTCACTTAACATGTTTTCAAGGTTCATTCACAGTAAAATATATATCAGTATTTCCTTTCTTATTATTGCCAAATAATATTTTTTGGGGGTGGGAAAGACTGGAGATTAAACCCAGGGCCTTGGGTAAGCAGGCCAGTACTCTACATCTTCAGCCCATGTATTTATTTATTTGTGTACTTAACTTATTTTCACAGTACTGGGGATTGAACATGGGGACTTTGCTCTGAGCTACATCTCCAGACCCTTTTTATTGTTTATTTGAGGCAGGGTCTCACTAAGTCATTAAGTTGCCCAGAGTGGTCTCAAACTTGTAATTCTCCTGTCTTGACCTCTTAAAGTGCTGGGATCACCTGCCTGTGTCATTGGACCTGGTCTTTTAACATGTTAATACAGGGTTTTACTAAGTTGTCCAGGCTGACCTTGAACTTGTGATCCTCCTGTCTTAATATCCCAACTAGGACTATAGGCATATGTCATCAAGACCAAAGGCTTGTCAGAAGTTTTTACATTATTAATTCAATCTCCTTCTTTGTTAAAGGTGTAACCAAATATTTAATTTTTTTCTTGAGTCAGTTTTAGAAATTTATTTTTATTTATTTATCTATTCATTTATTTATTTGAGACAGGGTCTTGCTCTGTAGCCCAAGCTGCCCCTGAACTCACTGTGGAGCCCAGGCTGGTCTTGCACTCATGGCAATCCTCCTGCTTCAGCCTCCCAAATGCTGAGATTACAGGCGTGTGCGAGCACGCCTGGCCTATGTGCTGCTGGGGAATCAAACTTGGGTACTTAGTGGTTGACTCAGCACTTGCTAGGCAAGCGCTTTAACTGCTGAGCCATTCCTCCAGCCCCTGGTTCAGAAATTTATATCTTTCTAGGGTTTGTCCATTTTCTCTAGGTTATTTAATTTGTAGGTATACAATTATTTATAGTATTCTCTTACAAACATTTTTCCCACCCAGGCTGGTCCTGAACTTACTGTGTAGCAAAAGCTGGCCATGAATGCACAGCAATCCTCCTGCCTCAGCCTTCCATGTGCTGGATCACAAGGACCATGCCTGGGTAATTTTTATGTGGCGCTAGGAAACTCAGGGACTTGTGCGAGCTAGGCAAGTGCTTTCACCACTAAGCTACACCCCCAGCCTCTAATCATTAGTTTTGTAAGTTTGGTCATGATATCCCCTTTTTCATTCCTGATTTTAGTTGAGTCTTCTCTTTTTCTCCTTAGTCTACCTAAATGTATATCAATTTTGGTGATACTTCCAAAGAATCAACTAACAATTTTATTGACTATACTATATTTCATTTATTTCTACTACTTTTTTTTTGAGACAGGGTCTCACTCTGTTGTCCAGGCTGGTTCTGAACTCACTATGGAGCCCCAGCTGGGCTTGGACTCAGGACAATTCACCTGTATCAGCCTCCCAACTGCTGGGTTTACAGGCATAAGCCACCACGCCCAGCTAATGTGGTGCTGGGGAATGGAACTCAGGTATTTAGCCCTTGCATAACACTTACTAGGCAAGCACTTTAACCGCTGAGCTATTCTTCCAGCTTCATATTATTTCTTTTATCCTGCCTATATTGGTTTAACTTGTTCTTTCAGGCTCTGTTTTTTTTTAGACTCACTCTGTAGTCCTGGCTGGTCCTGAACTCATTATGGAGCCTAGGCTGGCCCTGAACTCACAATAATCCTCCTGCCTCAGCCTCTCAAATGCCAGGATTACAAGAATGTACCACCATGCCCAGGTACCAAGGAATTAAACTCAAGGCCTTGTGTTTGATAGGCAAGTGCTTTAATCACTGAGCTATTTCGCCAGTCCCATTCTTCTAGTTTCTTAAGGTAAATGAGGTCACTGATTTGAAGTCAATCAATACAAATTTATATGTTTATGAATTTGTAATGATACATTTCATTATAGGCACCTTCTATCTGTATCCTGTTGGTTCTGGCATGCTATATTTTCATTTTCAGTATTTCTTACTTTTCCTTATGATTTCTTCCATGATTTTTTTTTTGGAGTTGTGGTATAATTACTAATTGTGAATTTCCCAAATTTCCTTCTATACTTGTTTTCAAAGAACATACACTGTATGAATTTAATATTTTAAAATTTATTGAGTTGTTTTATGACATAAGATATGGTCTATCCCAAAGAATATTCCACATATACTTGAGAAGAATGTATATTCCATGGCTGTTGAATGGAATGCTCAATGGATGTGTGCCATAGTTAGTTGGTCTCTCCCGCATCTTTTAAGGCTTAAGGAGGGCAAATAGCTTGTACAATACTCTAATACTCCATTTTGACCCAGTCTTCCTTTTATATCAAGAATTTTTGTGCTTCAATAATAATAACCACAGCAGGAAATCCTTGTGTAGCATGCCCTCTGCACTAGCACCCTTCTAAGCACTTTATATAAAATCACTCACTTAATCCCACCACACACTTACCTTTGTACCCCGAGCAGCTGTTCCTCAGTGTAAGTGGAGCTTCCATCTCCCTGTCGCTGGCTCCGCTCGCTCTCGGACCTCTGTTCCTTCTGTGCCTTCATGCAGTTACAACAGCTACAGGAGCTATGACTCTGAGGATTGTCTTCTGGGTATTTGTTTCTCCTAACTGCATCAATGTAGGCTGCAAAGCAACAGCCCCTTCATTAGGTCTCCATTGCACCCTACAGATCAAATCTGTTACCTGCCTGAACTGAGAAGGTGCTCGTAGGCAAAAGCGGTGAGTGTGAAGAACAGGAAAAGAACACGATGCTGGACTGGGGGCGTAGCTCAGTGGTCAGAGCACTTGCCGAGCAAGTGCAAGGCTCTGGGTTTGATTCCCCAGCACCACATAAGCCTGTGTGGTGGCACATGCCCGTAATCCCAGCACTTGGGAGGCTGAGGCAGGAGGACTGCCATTAGTCTGGGATCAGCCTGGGCACCACAGTGAGTTCAGGACTGGCCTGAGCTACAGATCAAGACACTGCCTCAGGAAAAAACAAAGAAAGAACATGATGCTGACTTTTAAGCGACTCTACTATGAGGCAGGCAGTTAGATAGGTATGAGCAGGAACAGTCCAAGGAGGTGGAACTGAAGGCAGGTAGAAAATAGGAGAAACATGTAAATTTTTCTACCTACTGGGCAGTGCCTAAGGAATTATGGAACAGTTATGACTAATAGGCCTACTGTAGACACCTGGCTAGAATATAGGAGGCTGTGTGGTAACACCCACTCCTGACCAGAAAGCAATTGCAACTTAATGGGAAAGGACCAGATAAATCATGATCAGTGCAGAAAGTAGGAGCATTACATGCAATCCAGACAAAGAAGGCAGAGTACTCATGTCAAGGGGCTCTGGGAAAGGTTTTAAAAGTATCTTTCTAGGGCCTGGAGGAATGGCACAGTGGTTAAAGCCTTCAACTTGCAAGTGCAAGCTCCTGAGTTTGATTCTCAACTACCACAAAAAGCCAGATATGGTGGTGCACGCCTATAATACCAGCACTCAGGAGGCTGAAGCAGGAGGATTGCTGTGAGTCCAAGGCTAGCCTGGACTACATAATGAGTGCAGGACCAGCCTGGGCTACAGAGTGAGACCCTGTCTCAATAAGCAAACAAACAAACAAACAAATCTTCCTAGCTGGGCTTGGTGGTGCATGCATGTAATCTCAGTACTCGAAGGCTGACATAGGAGGATCACAAGTTTGAGGTCAGCCTAAACAGTTTAACAATTTTGTAAGAGCCTGCTTCAAAATAAAAAATAAGGCTGGATTTAGTTCAGTAAGAAGCCCTTGAGTTCATTTCCCAGTAGCACAAAACACCACCTTTCTAAACCCAGCAAAGTAGTACACATCTGTAATCCAAGCACTGTAGTAGGCTGAGGAAGGAGGGTTTCAAATCCAGCCTCAGCCTTGGTAATTTGGCAATTTGGCAAGACCCTGTTTCAAAATAACATTTTTTTAAAAGGCCTGGGATGCAGCACAGGACAAAGGCCCTGGGTTTAATCCCTAGTAGCTCCCTTACAAAACAAAACAATTTCTCCGGCTTCACATCCCTCAGTGACTACCCCCTGCTCTTTGACACTCCTGTTGGCAGCAGGCTTGGCTAACTCCAACGCACCCGGCGTCATCATGTCATGGTATGGAACACTGTCCCAGTGAGGTCTCCCTTGATACCCGGGCTGCGTGCCCCTTTTCAAGTCCAACTTGCTGTATCAGTGCAGGGATTATTGGCACTGTGTTATAACTGTTAAAAATTCTCTCGGGATTGAGCTCAGAGGCCCAAGTCTGTCAAATCTTACTTGCTGGATCAGCAAAATGCAGGACATATAATAGGAATTGATCAATACTTTTGCCTGATTGCAGAATATAAAAGGCGCCTTTCTGTCCTGATACGGGCTGCACCCACAGGATCAGACTGGGACAGAGGGTAATCGCTATGGGCCGCTACACAGGCTTCAGGAAATCGCAGTGACCCGCGAGCAGGAGGGGACAGGCCGCCACGGGCCCTGGGCCGGGGCGGGACTGGGGGTCGGAGGAAACAAATCGTCACCGCGCCGCTGCCCGGGCCCAGCTCGCGCCAGCATCCCCGGTTCTAGATCCCTGCCTCTGCCCCAGTGGGTTCCCCACCGCCTTCGGAACCCGACTCGGGTTTAGCCTCTCACAGGCCTCCATCCACCTCCGGCTCAGGATTCTGCCCTTTCGCTCCATCAGCCGACCCTCCATCCCTGATCTTTCCGGAACGCCACCTTGCCACACCCTCGGGCCGGGCTCTGGTACCTTCGGTCCAACGCTCCCCGCTGCCTAGAGTGGCCGACATATCCGTTAGCAGGGACACCGAACCTCCCTGGCACCCGAGGCTGAAAGAGAAGGGGGCGCGGAGAGCGGGGCACGCTGGTCATTGTAGTTCGATGTGGATGCGCTGCTGGGGCACCAGACTACAATTCCCGGCAGTTCGCGCGCGAGGCGCCACCCGCGATGCGGCGATTGATAGAAGCACGATCCTTGGCGTCGAGGCCTGTGCCTTGCAGCTAAGTGGCCGCCGCGCAGCCTCTGGCTATTCCTTATCAGTAGAGTGAGCATAGTAGCTTCTGCCCGGGACAGATAGTAGCTTCTAACCCAGGGGACATCCCTGCTGAGGGTACTGCCTGGGAAGGGCTTCACAGAGTGATGCCAGCTCGATTGATATTCTCAGCGATGCCCTTTCTAAATACACGTCAGTGTTAAAGCGCGAAGTTGGCCCTTGGCCTCAGAAATTTAAATTTTAAGCTGCCCCAGCTCTGGGAAGCTTAAGAGACTCAAAAATAGAAAGGCAGATCCAGGCACTCTGATACGTGCCTGTATTATCAGCTGTTAGGGAGGCTGAGGCAGGAAGAGGGCTTGAGCACCGTTGTTCCAAACCACTTTGGGAAGGGCACTGTGGTGGGACCCTGTCTTAAAGAAAAAAGGAAATTAAAAAAGGAAGGCAAGGTAGACTTAGGGGATTAGAGGGCAGTTTGGGTAGGTCCCAATCCCAGCTCAGCTCTCGCAAGGACCTCTAGGGAGAGGGGTGGAGAACGAAAAGCCACATAGGGGTAGGTGTCAGGATCCCATCTTTGCTGTTCTTTGTCTTTCCTCCATGGCCTTCCACTTCACTTCCTCTCTGATAAATCAGAGTAATTCCTTCTGTTCTCCACCCTGATTTTCATTCAGTCTACCAAAGAATAAAAGTAATTCTTAGGCCCGGTGTTGCAGGTTTGTAATCGCGGCACCCGGGGAGGCTGAGGCAGGAAGATGGCAAGTTCAACCCCAGCTTGAGCAAATTAGCAATATAGCAAGATCTTGTCTTGAAATACAAAAATAAAAAAGGTCTGAGGATATAGCTCAGTACAAAGGCCCTGGGCACAATTCCCAGTACCAAAAAAAAAAAAAAAAAAAAAAAAAAAGCATATCAAAACTACCAAACTATTAGTAGGTAACCACTAACAGCTAACAGCTGGGTGCAAAGGTGCCTGGCTATAGTCTCAGCTACTTATGAGGTTGAGGCAGGAGGATTTCAAGTTTGAGATCAGCTTAAGCAATTTAGCGAGACTTTGTCCTAAGATGTAAAAATGTTACAGAGGGTAGCTCCACAGTGTAGTACCTCTGGGTTCAGTCCCAACTATTAGAACAACAGCAACAACAAAAACCAACCCAAAAAAATCATTTGTAGCATCAATTACAAGTAGAACACTTAAAGACAGTGCTCTACCCAACATCCATCCTCAAAGGCACTGAAAAAGTGACTGCTGTCTACACATCTGGTCATTTTAATTTTATTTAGGGAGAATTTATTTATGTATATTTATTTCTTTATTTTGATACAGGGTCTGGCTCTGTAGTCCAGGCTGGTCCTGACCTCACTATGTAACCCAGGTTAGTCCAGGCTAGATTCATGGCATTCCTTCTGCCTTAGCCTCCTGAGTATGCACCATTATGCCCATCTTATGTGGTGCTGGAGAATAGAACTCAGGGCCTTGCGCTTGCTTGGCAAGTGCTTTAACCATTGTGCCATTCCTCTGGCCCCTAGGGAAGAGAATTTAGCATAGTAAGTTAAGAGCTCAATAAAGAAGCATAGCAATATGTAATAAGATAATTCTTGCAAACTATTTAACACTTTTATCTGGCATGCAGTATGTGCTTAGCAAATGCTAGCCACTGTTACAGACTAGCTTGGTGGAAGAGATTTTTTTGTTGTTTTTTTTTTTTTTGGCATTAAAAATCAGTAGGAGGTATATCCTAAGGTCCAGGATATGTCTTATTGGATCCCCATGACAGTATGTCTAGTAATCATTACTAAAAATTGTACAAAGAATATAACACTAGTGGGCCTGATAGCACAGACTTGTGTTCCCAGAACTCTGGGAATCTGAGGCAGGAGGATTACAAACTTTAGATCTTGGGCAACTTAGCAAGACTCTGTCTCAAAATTGAAAAGATAATGGGTTGGGACATATGATTCAGTGTGAAAGCCTTGGGCTAGGCCCCTACCCCAGTATATGGAAAGAGAAAAGAGAATTGTCCTTCACAAATGGATGCATTGTTTTGCTCTTAAATCTGAGAAGTATAAGTGGTACCAGAAGTACAGAATGAGTCACAGGTTGTGCTCTGGAGCCCTGGTCCTAAAACTACCTTATACATCCCAGGCAGCCGTGCATTTCCAGGAGCAGGATCCTGATGGAAGCACCAGTGCCCTGTGGCCAAGAGATCTGCTCAAAGATATCCATGAGGAGTCTGGGCATAAGAAGGAACTTTTTTTGATTTGGGGAGTAGACAACCTCCCCTAGAAGACAGGCAGCTGAAATGGGTAAGTAAAGATATCTGATACCAGAGCACAGAGGTTTCTAGCTGAGAGTAGGGTGCCAGCTTGAGAAGGGGTATCATGCATGATGGAACCACTTAGAAGCAGAGGCCAGGTTCCGGTGTGCTGAGCAAGATTTGGGAATCTGGGGGGTGGGGGGGGGGTCTTCTGAGGAGCATCTCTTCCTCTTATCCTCTGAAATCTTACCCTCTATCTTTTCTAGACTTGATTCATTTACTCCTAAAACAGTTAAAAAAAAAAAGAGTTCAGCACTGCAGCCTTCTCAGATACTGCTATGCAAATTACCCATCATCTTATTTACACCTCCACTAACACTTCTGGAGGAATTTGTCTCTGATGGTATCATTTGGACCGACTTAGAACTTCAAACTCCAACATGGAGAACACTCCTGTGCCAGTTGTTGCTTACACAAACTACTTAGCAAAAATAATCCCCACTGAAAAATTCAATCTCTATATTATGTAAAAAGAAAAGGCCCTTGGAGCTGGAGGAATGGAACAGTGGTTAAAGCGCTTGCCTATCAAGCACAAGACCCTGAGTTCGATTCCCCAGCAACACAAAAGCTTGGTATGGTGGTGCACACCTGTAATCCTAGCACTTGGGAGGCTGAGGCAGGAGGATTGCCTGCATCCAAGGCTAGCATGACTACATAGTGAGTTCAGGACCAGCCTGGGCTGCAGAGCAAGACCCTGTCTCAAAAACAAACAAACAAACAAAAAACAAGAAAAAGCTCTGGTCTCAAAGAGTAATGGGTGGAGATGGGTGGAGATACGGGCTGGGGGGTAGCCTATAGCAAGTGGCAGAGCAATTGGAAGGGGATAAGGGCAGAAAAACTGGGATTGCCAAGGCAGTTCTTAAGAGAAGGAGGTAGGTCCTGAAAATGAAGTTGACGAGGAGAGAAAAGGCTTGAGTGGAGCCACGGCATTTTGCTGTAGATCCACGTAGAGTTTAGTAGTGTTATGTGCCTTTGGGAAGTTCGTGCCACAGGTCAAGGAGGCTTTTAGCCCGGCTGCTGTCTGCTCCTCTCTTGTCCTTTACTCCTATGTTAGCATATCCTTGCAATACATAATATCAATCTGCTAGAGAAATTGGTGTGCTTGCATATTGATTCTTGGCCATTTTTAATTCCCTTCCCCCCTGCTGTCCCCCTTCCCACCCCTCCCCTCTTTCTATCTCCACAAAGTCTGTCCTTTTTTTTCGTTGTTAGCATATATTTGGGATACATGATAATAATAATCAGCTTAGGAAACTGGTATTTATTTATCTTGATCATTTTTACTTCCCTTCCCCCTGCATACAATTTCCCTGTCCACAAATCTATCTTCTTACTTTCTCCATCTCTTTTTTAGTTTTTTTTTTTTTAAAGTTTGGTTCTCTCAAATTAGAAAAACCATGCCATATTTCACCTGTGTCTGATTCCTGTTGCTAAGCATGATGGTCTCGAGCTGCATTCATCTGCCTACAAATGACTCAAGTTTGCCTTTCATTATGGCAGAGTACTGCGGTACTGTGTAACTACACCACATCTTTGTTATCCATTCATCCGTTTGTGGACGTACCAGCTGCTTCTAAGATTTAGCTGTTGTAAATTGTGCTGCTGTGAACATGAGTATGCATGTATCACTCTTGTATGATGACTTTTAAAATCTTTTAGGAAGACACTCTGAAGAGGTTTAGCTGAGTCAAATGGAATATTTATTTTCATTTTTTTAAAAAAGAGTCTCCATACTGCTTTCCATAAAGGTTGTACCAGTTTACAGTCTCACCAACAATGCGGAAAGGTTCCTTTTTCCCCACAGCCTCACCAGCCTATGTTGTGCTTTGAGTTCTTGATACTTATCATTCTTCCTGGAGTTTGATGGAGCTTTGGTGTTGTTTTGAATTGCATGTTCTCTGATAGCTAAAGATACTGAATATTTTTTTCATATATTGGCCATTTGGACTTCATCTGTATCTATTCATTTTAGTTGCCCATTTTTTGATTGGATCTTTTATTTTAGGAGGTCTAACTTCCTTGTATATTCTAGATAATAGTCCTCTGTTGGAGGAGCAGCTGGCAAATTTTTTCTATTCCTTTGGTTCTCTCTTCTCCCTGCTGATTATTTCCTTTGCTGTGCAGAAGATTTTTAATTTGGTATAATCCCATTTGTTGATTCGTGGCATTATCTCATGTGCACTGGGTGTTTCATTGGAAAAGCCCTTGCATATGCCTACATCCTCAAGGGCTTTACTTATTTTTCTCTCCAACAGGTTCAAAGTTTCCGTTTTTAGAGCTTTTTTTCCTTCAAATAATTAAATCAAGGTACAGAACAATAAGACTTTAGAAACAAAGGAGAGAAGGGTAAAAGTCCCCACTATCTGCGAGGGGGGGGGTCCTGAATGGATTGCCCCTGTGTTTCCATTTTAATATCTGGATCTTTGCTCTATTTTGATTTAATTTTGGTACCTGGTCAAAGATGTGGGTCTAGTTTCATTCTCCTGCACGAGGCTAGCCAGTTTTCCCAGTACCACTTGTTAAAGAGGCTATCTTTACTCCAGCATATGTTTTTGGCCCATTGGTCCAAGATCAATTGGCTGAAAGTGCTCGAGGTTGACTCTGCACCCTCAGTCCTGTTTCATTGATTCACCTATCTGTTTTTGTGCCAGTACTTACCTTGTGGTTCTTGTCACTGTTGCTATGTTAGATGCTTTTTTGTTGCTGGGACAGAATTCCTGACATCCAGAACTTAAGAGAGGAAAGATTTATTTTAGCTCACAGTTTGAGCAGGTCTCAGTACATTCATGGGCAGCCAGCAAAGGTGTAGCACATGGCAGAGGCTGAGCTGCAGGAAAGCTGTTCATGGCATGACAGACAGGAAGCCCTGTAAAGGAGGAAAGGCGGAGCTAGTGTATAACTTTCCAGGTCCTGTACTAATAATCAGCCCCTTCCAGGACAAGCCCCGTTGCTCCGCCCCTTCTGGCCAGGCCCCACCTCTTAAGAGCACACAGTTCAGTAGGTAATCCACCACATCCAAATACATGAGGCTTTTAAGAAACATTCCAGAGCCAAACCATAACAGTTGCTGTATCTTCTATTGTTATGTCTCCTGCTTTCACTTTGTTGCTTAGGATTGTTTTGGATATTCTAGACCTCTTCTGGTTCCATATAAATTTTAGGATCATTTTAGGACCTAGTCATTTGATTTTTTTTTTCAAACAGGGTCTCACTCTGTAGCCCAGGCTGGTCCTGAACTCACTATGGAGCCCAGGCTGGCCTTGGACTCGCAGCAATTCTGCCTCAGCCTCCCAAGTACTGAGATTACAGGTGTGAGCTACTACGCCTAGCTTATGTGGTGTTGAGAAATTGAACTCAGGTACTTAGCTTTAACCACTGAGCCATTCCTCCAGCCCCTTACCTAGTTATTTTAAAAATGCTGTTTGTATTTCGATTGGGATTGTGTTCAGTCTGTGTCGTGTTTCAGGTCAAAGGTGTTGAAGACACGATATTACTCTAAGGCTCTTTACTTAGATTTCTGCAGGTTGACTACATGGGTCTCCCCCTGAAGGAGGGGGTGAATTGTTTATGCAGTTCTGAGATGAGGCTTCTATCCATATTTATCAAAGGAAAAGGCACAACAAAGTGATTCAGCACATAGGACAGGGAATTATTTACACAGACTTATTGTGAGTGGGCCTGAAACTAATAACAACAGTTAATTAAAATCACAGAGCAGATAGGTGGGGGTATCAATTAATCAAAATTAATAGGCAGGACGTAATCTTATCAGTCTCCAGGATTACAGGCAGGTAGATACTAATCAATTCCACAAGGGTAGGATGGGAGATTTTATAGCTGTCTGGGAAGTAGGGAACCTTCACAAAGTTCGGTACACACGTAAACATTACTCAGCTGAGGTAGAGATAAACGTAGAACAGGCGGGCACGCTATCTCACAGTAAGCACCCTTCAGTCTGTGAGGCAGAAAGCCTAGATTTCAACTGACTGATTTTTGAGAGGGTCTCACATTTATGAATTATTAAGAGGGTCTTCGTAAATCTGTATATCAGTTTTCATAGTATGACCATTTTGACAGTATTGGTTCTGCCTATCCGGGAAGAGGGGAATTCTTCCCATTTTCTAATATACTCATCAATTTCTTTTCTAAGAATGTTGTAGTTTTCAGTATAGAGGTGATTCACTTTCTTAGGTTGATTTCTAGGTGTCTTTGAGGCTACTGTGAGTGGGATTGTTTTTCTGATATCTTACTCTGTTTTCATTGTTGCTGCAGAGAAAAGCTATTGGGCTTTTTGTCTGTTTTGTTGTTTTTGAGACTCACTCTTTTGTCCAGGCTAGTCTTGAACTCACCATGTAGCTCAGGCTAGTCTCAGACTCATGTCAATTGTCCTGCCTCAGCCTTCTGAGTGGTGGGATTACAGGCATGAGCCCTCAAGCCCAGCTTACATGGAGCTGGAGAATCGAACTCAGGGCCTTGTGCTTGCTAGGCAAGCAGTCTAACTGCTGAGCTATGCCCCTAGCCCTGCTATTGATTTTTGCATATCAGTTTTAATCTGTAACTTGCTTATTAGTTCTAAGAGTCTTCTGGTGGAATTTCCTGGGTACTTTACATAAAGGATCATGTCATGTGCAATTAAGGATGATGTTGGCAGTAGGACTGTCATAAATTACTTTTATCAGCTTGAGGTAAGATTCTGCAACTATTTTCATCAGGGTTTTTTTTAATTATGAATGGATGCTGTATTTTGTCAAAAAGATTTTGCTGCATTGAGATGATCATGTGATTTTTGTCCTTGCTTTTGTGTATGTGGTGCATTACATTAATTGATTTACATATGTTAAATCATCCTTCCATCCCTGTGATGAAGCCAACTTGCTCATGGTGTATGATCTTTCTAATAATTTGTTGAATTCTATTTGCAAGTATCTTCCTATCAGAATTTTTGCATCTATATTTATTAATAAAATTGGCCTGTAGTTTTCTTTCTTTGCTGAGTCTTTATCTGGTTTTGGGATGAAGGTGATGCTAGCTTCCAGGAAGGAGTTTGGCAGTGTTCCTTCTTGGTTACTTTCTTGTCCCTGGGACAGAATACCTGACATCTACAACTTTAGGGAGGAAAGATTTATTTTAGCTCACAGTTTCAGAAGGTCACAGTCCATTTATGGGAGGACAACTGGAAAATTGTGCAATCATGTGGCAAGACTGCCGCGGGGTCTGGGGGCCAGAGCCAGAGCTCCAGCTACAGAGATTCTCTCAGCATGGCAGACAAGCCCAGTGTGGGAGGAAGAGTGGAACCATTACACCCCCCTCCAAGCATCTGCCCCTTCCAGCCAGGTCTCACCTCCTAGTACTATACAGTATCCATAGGAACATAAGGCTTTTGGAGGACATTTTTGATCCAAACCACAATACTCCTCTTTCAATTTCATTGAAAAGATTGAGAAGCATTGGCACTAACTCTTCCCTAAAGTTCTGACAAAATTCTGAGGTGGACCTATCAGGTTTCTTCAAAATAGTTTCTTATAATCCTGTAGATTTCAACAGTGTCTGTTGTAATTTCACCGTTTCCATTTCTAGTTGCATTGATGCGAATTTTTGCTTTCTTTCTTTTGATGAGTTTGGCTAGAGGCTTATCAGTCTTAGTTGACCTTTCAGACTCTGATTTATTAATCTTTTGTGTTTTTTCAGATTCAGTTTCACTAATCTCTGCTCTGATTCTTATAATTTCTTTCTACTGCTTTTGGATTTGGCTTGTCCTTGTTTCCTTAGACTTTAAGCTGCATGATTAGATTATTTATTTCTGATTGCTCTGGAATTTTTTTATATGTGCATTTGTACCTAAAAAATTCTTTCTTCTAGAATTTAGGATTCTAGAATTCAGGATTTAGTAAAAATCTTACAGTAATTACTCTTAATGCTAATAGTCTTAACTGTTAATCTAGAATCTAGAATCCTAAATTCTAACTATAAATATTTTTATGGTTTCTTTGTCCTAATAAATTTTTACTTCTCTTTCAATCAGGTCTCATTGTGTCCCATAGGTTTTGGTAGGAGTACTTCTATTGTCATTAGACTTTAGGAAGTTTTTAATTTCTTCCCTTGTTTCTTCTTTCATCTATTGCTTGTTAGTAATAGATTATTTGATCTCCATGTATTTGTACAGTTTCTGTAGTTTCTTTTGCTGTTAATTTCTAATTATATTCCACTGTGATCTAAAATATGCAGGGGATTATTCAATTATTTTTTATTTATTTAAATATATCTTATGTCCAAGGATATGGTCTGTTTTGGAAAAATTCAGATGTGCTGCTGAGAAAAAATGTACTCTGTTGCTGTTGGATAGAGCACTCTGTAGATATCTGCTAAGCCCATTTATACCATGGTATGATGCAGCTCTAATGTTTCTTTATGGACTTTTTGTCTGGTTGACCTGTTTTTGATAGTGAGGGAATTGAAGTTGCATAGTATGATTGTACTGGGGTGTATTTGACCTTTCATATCCAGTAGTTTCTGTTTTATGTAGTTGGGTGCGTATATGTTTATAATTGTAGGCTCTTCCCATTGGATTGTTCCTTATGTCAGTATATAGTATCCATATTTTTCTGTCTTTTTCTCTTCTGATCTGTTTTGTTTTGAAATCTGCTATGTCTGAGAATAGTACAGCTATTTTTGCTTGCCTCTAGGCTCTGGTAGTGTGGAATATTAGTTTTTATCCTTTTACCTTCAGCCTTCAGTCTGTTAACACTCTCTCTCTCTCTCTCTCTCTCTCTCTCTCTCTCTCTCTCTCTCTCTGGAGAGTCCAATCCTAAACTTACTATGTAGCCTATCCAGCCTAGAACTCATGACAATCCTCTGTTTCAGTTTCCTTAGTTCTGGGATTATAGGCATGTGCTGTCACACCCAGCTATTATGTGGTGCTCTCACATAAGGGCCTCATACTTCTAGGCAAGTGCTATAATCTCTGAGCTCTGTCCCCAGTTCCTAAAGTGTGTCTCTTGCAGACAACAAATGGTTGGGCTTTATTTTTTTTGATCCACTCTGCCAGCCTGTGTCTTTTGATTGGCAAGTTAAGACTACTAGCATTAAGAGTAATTATTGTAAGGCTTTTACTAAATCCTGTCATTTGTCTTATATTTTCTGGTATTGGATTTTTTGTTGTTACACATTCCCTTTGATATTTCCTTTCCTCGGAGTTCTTTGGTCTTACTCTTCTCTCTGTCTCTCTGTAAAATTCCTTTGAATATTTTCTGCAATGCTGGTCTACTAGCTATAAATATTTTTATGGTTACTTTGTCCTAATAAATATTTACTTCTCCTTCAATTTTCAGGGACAGTTTTGCTGAATACAACAACTTAGGTTGACAGCTGATTTCTCTTAAACCTTGAAAGATTTCATTCCAGGTTCTCCTGGTCTTTAAGGTTTGCATTGAGAAATCTGCAGTAATTCAGATGGGCTTGCCATGGTAGAATAATCTCTATTTTTCTCTTACTCTTAATATTGTCACTTTGTGTTGAATTTCTGAAGTTTTGATTATGATGTCTCATGAGATTACTTTCTGGTAAAGGTTATTTGGTGTTTTACATGCTTTTTGTAGCTGATATTAATTTCTTTTCCTAGATTCAAGATTTTTTTGCCATGATTTCAGTGAATAAATTCTTTATACCTTGGTGCTGTCTTCTGCTCTTTCTCTTACACCCATAATTCTTAGATTGGCTTTCTTTGAGTCATCCATCAGCTGTTGTATCCAGCTATTTTTGCTCATTTCTTATTTTGAAGCTATACCTGAATACAGCATTTAATTCTTCAGCCTTATCTTCAACATCTGAAATTCTGTTTTCACAGTGTTTGAGACGCTTCCCCTGCTTTCAAATGAATTTTTCATATCCTGAATTTTAGCTAGATTTCTTCTCAGATGTTTCACTCCTGTATCAAAATGTTCCTTCATATCCTCTGTAAACTCAGTAAACTTTATACCCAGTAAGACCATTGTTTGTTTAGTAAATTCCTGTTTAAGGTTGCTAACTATTTCTTGCATTTGTTTAAGTATGTCTTGTTTCAACTGATTCACTATTTGGTCCACTTGTTTTTTTGACTTCCTTTCCTATAAATACCACAATTTCAGGGCCCATGACAGTAGTTTCTGGGAAGCCAGGCATTTCTGTCTGTGTCTTATTGCCTTGTCTTACCAAGATTCTATTGCTGATTTCACCTCAATGGCCTACCTGAGATGTTTCTCTGAAAGCATTTGAAGGTGTATTGGGGAGCTGAAATCCACGGAGTTCTTTGCTGAGAGTCGGTAGCTAGAGGAACAGCAGGCTGATTCCTACAGTGTGTCTTGTTTAGTCCCAACCCCCTCAGTGCGGCTCTCCCATCTACCCTGACCCCTGGCTTCCCTACCCTAAGGGTGGGGCTGTCTACCCTTTGTGTTCTTCTCTCGCTATGCCCAAACTGTTTGGGAGGTCAATGGCCTTTCTCCTGTCTCTGTAACTGTCTCTTGTGCCAGTCTCTTCCTAGGCATTGGTTAAGAATGTCCCTGAAATCCCTAGTGTGTGGCCCTTCTGGGGCTTTTTTTTTTTTTTTTTTTTTTTTTTTTTTTTTTTTTTTTTTTTTTTTTTTTTTTTTTTTTTTTTTTTTTTTTTTTTTCAGGATTTATGCTCTTTTTATTATGGCTCCTGCCTACGTCACCTTCTAGCATGGCTGCCAAGAGCTGCTTCTCTAGAGATGGTCTGCTGAGCTTCAGGGAGGCCTCTTCCAAATGAAGCTTATGTGTGTTTTCAGTTTCTACTACCTGCATGCTTGTTTCTGGGGGTTGGGGTTGCTACCTGCTATTAATTCCCATGCTCCAGCTCTGGGCTTACCTCTGTGGTTGCCAGCTTCTCACTCTGCTCACAGCCCTTCCCAGATGGCCTGGGTGGCTTCCTAGACAGGCATGGCCTTCATTTTCAGACACATCTTCAAGGTTTCCAATCTTTCTGTAGATTCCTTTCAATTCCTGGAGTTCTCCTCCCTCTCTACGAGAAGCTGAACAGGTAGTTTGTTTGTTTGTTTGTTTGTTTAACTCTTTCAACATTTTCATGAGCCTATGAGGAGCCATTGAATAGGACTCCTGTCTGCCATCTTGTCTGGAAGTCCCTGTATCAGTTTACCTCTAATTTTTCTCGAGTCTATCCTCTCCCACCCCCATCTGTACTGAAGGTTGAAGTCGGAGCCTTCATATTGAGCTTTATCCTCTGCCTTTTTTATTTTTTATTTTCAGACAGTTTCTTCCTAAATCACCCAATCTGGACTTGAATTTGCAATGTTCCTGCCTGCTTTAGCCTCTCAGCGTGCTGAGATTAAAGCATTTGCTGCACTGTACTGAATATTGGCTGGCGACGCTGAGTTTTGTGGTGTGCCCTGTATGCTTGAGGGCTGAAAGAAAGATACTGAGCAAATGATTCTCTGTCCATCAAGTTCTCGATGGCTGAGCATAGGAGTCAGTTGCCCTTTTTTAGGATGAGAGAAGAAACAAGAGAACACTACCCAGTCCCCTACCCTACCTCACCACCTGTTTCTGCTTTGGGACCACTGTTTTGTGTAAAACAGGGAGGGAGTCATATTGTATATGTGATCATCATCCTGTTGTCTAGACATCAAGGAAGAGATATGGTCTCAGGGAAACTGCAAGGGCAGCAGAGGCTGCACTCAGATTTCCTGTCAGAGGCAGGGTTTCGTATTTGCATAAACAGTAGGATCCTCCCAAAGAACCCCTGTAGTATAGTATCGCTTGAGAGTAGAATTCAGCATCGAATGTGTTTATCCTCAACCCCTTCCTAGAGTATAAAGTTACTTAGCAACAGGAAAACCAATATGGCTAATAGGGTACGGCAGCCTCAGTGGCGGAATAAGAAACTTTCAATCTCAAAAATATGAATACCAGTTCATCCTCTTATACCACATATAGGTACCTAAGATTAACGGCTCATATTTGCAGGACATTGTCCAGAGTCAGGATATTTGTGGCCTCATAATAGAGACATCAATTGAGTTACCTGGAGTAAAGCCATGTCTTGGACCTGCTGAGTCCAGAGCGCTGAGAAGCTAAACTGAGAGTCTATTGCAGTCAGAAGAATAATAACCATTCAAGCAGAATCCAAGACTTCCAGACATGGTCATGTCACCTGACATGTTCTATTCCCATGATGGATTTTTGTACTAGAACTAGCTAATAAGTCATGTGCTTTTTTGCAATGTGGTTTAAATCAAATTTATTTTTACATATATTTTATATATAATAAGTTTATATGAATGATTATAGTGACCATTTGTGTTATTGGAGATGGAACCCAGGTACTTTGCAGTGAGCTACATCACTGGCTATTTATTTATTTATTTATTTGGTATTGGAGATCCAACCGAGAGCCTTTGTACTTAGCTACACCACCAGCCCATTTTTTAGTTTGGATTCTCAGACAAGACTCTTGCTAAATTGCTAAGTTGCCCAGCATGGGCTCAAACTTGCAATCCTGTTCCCTCATCTTCCCAGTGTGCTGGGACTACAGGCCTGTGACACCAGACATGGATTTATTTTTTATTTTTATTTTTTTTGGTGGTGTCTCACTACATTGCTACATTGTCCAAGCTGGGCTCAAACTTATGATCTCCTTGCCTCAGCCTCCTATGGTACTGGGATTTCAGCTGGGCACCACCATATCCAGCTAGGAATTAGTTTTTTTTTTTTTTAACTACCATATTATTGCTACATAGACTGGGTACTCCAAGAAATAGGACTCTGAGACACCGAGATTTGCACTTGGAAGATTTATTGGTGGGCACTCCTGGGAACAACAGTATGAAGTGTTAGGAAAGAAGAACAAAGCTGGAGGAGAAACTGAGGCAAAAGGGTTCCTTCCCCATGCCCCTTCTCTGCCACACATGCACACCAATGAGTCATCACCAGCCGTAAACCTTAGCAGTCAACACTCCCCACAGCTGGGACAAGCGCCTTGGTTCAGAAGTAGGATGTGGGTGGTGGTGTACCAGCTTATCTGCTGCCGTTGCTTCCCAAGTATTTTCACACTTATTATGTCATTTTACCCAGCAGCCTGTGAGTAGAAGCCATTCTCTTCTCTTAATATACAGGGGAAGAAAGACTAAGGAGTGATAAACATCTGCCTGGAGTTATCCAGGACTTATCTCTGGGTCCCAGGCAGTGATCCGCTCAGTAGATTGTGTTCATTTTTTTCTTGTGTCTAGAGTTTACAGAACTGTGGAATATAAGGACCAGTGGAGACAGTGAGAGCCAACTAGATGAGCCATCTCGCTTTATTATTTTTGTTTATTTTTTTATTTTCTTGGTACTGGAGATTGAACCCTGGCATTCTACCACTTGGCTACACACCCAACCCCAGCCACCTCACTTTAAAAGGGAAGAAGCAGGCTTGGAAAGAGCAAATGATTTCACAAAAGTCAAGCTGCAGGTTTGTGGCAAACCCAGCCCTGTGACCAGATTTCCTTCCAGCAGCTGGGGATGTGCTGGGCAGAAAATGCCACACAGGAGCTTCCCACATGAGGAAGTTATAGACCCTGCCCTAGAAAACTGGAGAATCCCTTAAGTTTTTTCAGTCTGTTCCCCACCCTCACCCCCACCCCCCAGGACTGGTTTTGAACCCAGGGCGTTTGCACTGAACTGTATCCCTAAACGTTTTTTTCATGTTTAACAGGTAGCTTCTCTGCCTTTTAGCTAAGAGATCAAGAGTCTTACTAGGTCACTAAATTGCCCAGGCTGGGCTTAAACTTGTAATCCTTTTACCTCAGCCTCTCAGATGCTGGATTTCAAGCTTTAACATTTTTTTCCTTTGATTTTTTTTTTGTTTGTTTGGTTTGGTTTTGAGACAGGGAGGCACTTTGTAGTCCAGGTTGATCATGAATTCACTATATGGCTGTTTCAGTTACTTTTTTCGCTTCTGGGTCAGAATACTTGACATCCATAATTTAAGGGAGGAAACATTTATTTTAGCTCAATTTCAGAAGGTCTCACACAGTCCACTCATGGGTGGCTGGCAATGGGAGAAGCACATGGTGGAGCTGTAGCTGGAGAAAAGCTCTTCATGGCATGGCAGGCAGAAAGCCAAGTCAGGCAGAAAGGGCGGAAGTAGCAAGTACCTTCCAGGTCCTGTCCCAGTAATCCACCCTGTGGGTCAAGCCCCAGTGTTCTTACTCTTCTCAGGTAAGCCTTGATGATCCACCCCTCACATGCCATATACCCAATAACATGCAACACACTGTACTATGCACCCCTAATCCACCACACACCTAACTCGCCCCTCCTGGCCAGGCCCCATCTCTTAGCAGCACGTGGTTCCACAGATATTCCACAACACCCAAATACAAGAAGCTTTTAGAGGACATTCCAGACCCAAACCAAACAAGATCCAAGGTTGACCTCAAGCTCACAGCAATCCTCTTGACTCAGCCTCCCAAGCACTGAAATTACTGGCTGTGCCACCACACCCAGCTGATTTGTATGTGGTACTAGGGGATGGAATCCAGGGCCTGTGGGTACTCGGCAAGGGCTCTGACCACTAATCACGCATGCACCCAGTACCTCACTTTAATAGTTTTGATGAGACAGGGCGAATGAAACATTTTGTTCTAGGCTTTAACTCCCATCACTCTATGAAGTCTAAGCCAGAAAAAAAAAAAACCGTATATCATTCCTGCAGAATGAGTAAGCAGTGATCTCCCTGTGCTCTGAATTGCTGATTAGCAGGTGATTATAAAATCAAATCTTTCTGCTGGGTGTGGTGGCACGTACCTGTAATCTCAGCACCCTGAGAGACTATAGCAGGAGAAACCCAAGCTCTAACCCAGTGTGGGCAATTTAGTCATTTAGTGAGACCCTGTCTCAAAAAAAAAAAAAAAAAAAAAAATGTAGCTCCGTGAAAAGACCCTGGATTCAATCTCCATTACCATAAACAAAATTTGGAGCTGGTGACAGAGTTCAGTGGTTAGAGCCTTTGCCGAGCATATGCAAGGCCCTTGATTTGATTCTCTAGCAACACATAAAAATTAGCTGGGCATAGGGGTGCATACCAGTAATCCCACCACTCAAGAGGCTGAAGCAGAAGGATTTCTGTGAGTTGGAGGCCAGACTTGGCTACATAGTGCATTCAGGGTAAGCCTGCACTATAGAGTAAGACCCTGTTTCAAAAAAGAAAAAAGAAAAAATTTCAGTGGACAAATGCAGATGATTCTTCCCTTGATTCTTCCAAAGCAAGTTTCATTTTCAAACCAGTGTCATAATAGACATATCTAAGAAAACAGAGAGTTCTTCTTTTTCTTCCTTTTTAAACTTTTTTTTTTTTTTTTTTGAGATGAGGTCTTGCTCTGTAAACTCAGTAAGTAGCTCAGGCTGGCCTTGATCTCAGTGCAGTCCTCCTGCCTCAGCCTCCCCAGTGCTGGATCACAGGTATGTGCCACCACACCCAGCTTTCTTATTCTATTTTTAGGACCCAAACACACAGCTGTGTGTGTAAAGGAGTGTGAGGTTTGCCTCACAAGGTCACACATGGATCCTTGAGGCAAACCTTCCCAGTGCTCCTCCCACTGGTAGGCCCAAAGTGATGGCTAGCGACTCTGGGACAGAGGGTATTTGTCTTCAGATTATTCAGCTCTCATTCTGGAGCTTTCTAATTAAAATGCATTGTACATTCCATTTTCTTGCTTTGCAAATTAAAATATTGTTACTGGTAATAACTGGTCACTGCTTATAGCCCCTTGTTTCTTCTACAGAGGCAGTTAGTCAGTTGCCGCAAGCCTTATTAAACTTATTAGACCAGGCGAACCAGGGCAGACCTGGTAAAAAGTCACCTCTACCTTCCAAGTGTCTCAGAGAGCTACCTGCAGAGGCAGAGACCTGCATGCGTGTCTGGCCTAGCAAGGATGGTCCCAAAGCTGCCAGAACACTCTGTTAAGGGTGAGCTGGACCTGTCACAGCAGGCCTGTCACTAGTGCTCTAGGAGGCTGAGGCAAGAGGATTACAAGTTTGAGCCCAGCCTGGTCATACTAGTAAGTGACTTAGTAAGACCCTGTCTCAAAATCAAAACCAAAAAATGGGCTGGGGTTGTGCAAAGGTCCTGGGTTCCATCCCCAGCACTCCAAAAGGAGGGAAGGAAGGAAAAAAGAAAGAGAAATGTACCTGCCATCTGGCCAGTATGGTAGTGTGTACCTGTAATTCCAGCACTGAGGGGGCTGAGGCAAGAACATTGTGAGTTTGAGGCCAGTGGGCACTACCTAGTATGACCCAGTTAAAAAGAAAGAAAGACAGAGAAAGAAAGAAAGAAAGAAAGAAAGAAAGAAAGAAAGAAAGAAAGAGAAAGGTGCACAGAACACCACCCTTAAATTAGGTTTCAAGCCAGAAAAATAATTTTAATGCAAGTAGCTCAGTCTCCACTCATCACCGTCAGTCACTCCTGCAATTCCGAGAAGGCAGAGCAGCGGGCCATCTCTCCAGAGTGGCCATCCTTGTGGAAATAAGTCTCTATATTGAAAGTTTGCTCCCACTTCTGGGAGAGTTCCAGTGTCCTTCAGATCTGGGAGCAGATGGGAAACAATAAAATAATTTATATGCAGTTAATTGCTTCTACCAGGCTCTTCTCTTCCTCCTGCAGTCACAGGGCAGCTGCATCATCCTTGCACCATGGGAACCCAGTTACTTTTAAAGAACCTGGAAAACAAATACATAATGATAAAGGATGAACTTCTTGGGAGTGGAAAGGAAGCAAGAAGGGAGAAGAGCCTGAGCTGTGTTCTGGTTAAGGAACTTGAGCCTACATACTCGGATCACAGGTCTACAACCCCAGCCCTCTGGGAGGCTGAGTCAAGAGGATCACAATGGGAGCCCAACGTAGACAATTTATTGAGACTGTCTCAAAAACAAAACAAAAACTAAAAACAGAAGCTTAGGAGCAGAAGAGGGAAAGGTGAATGTGGAGAAGAAGGAAGGAAGGAAGCAGAAAACACACCTTCTCTGTCAGGGGGCAGCCTTTGCTGTTGTTCGTGTTGATGTTCTTCATGGAGAGGAGGGTGATGCGCTCCTTCTGTCCATTGGCTGTGGAGCAGCTGTGGCGGGAAGGGAGTGGGGAAGGCACCAGAGTCAAGAACTGGGCAGGGGGTGGGGCCTGAGAACTTTGTTTCAAAAAAAATATCTAAATTTTGGAGGAATACCATTGTGAAATGAGACGGTGCTCTGTGGCGCCACAGACTTGTATTTAAACCTTGGTTTTACAATCTACCACTGCTTTGATCTTGCCTGAGTTAGAATCTCTCTTAAGTCTCATTTTTTAAAAATATGTTTGAGGTGAAGTCACATTTACCTTGAAGAATTGCTATAAGACATTGAGATAAGATTAAAAATTATATATTATCATGTATAGCACAGAGTAGGTATTTAATAAGAAGCTCCTAAGCTGACGGGACAGCCTGAAGTTAGAATCTGCATTCCTGTGCTTCTCCAAGAAGGGGTACAGAGCTTAGCCCTTGCTGAAGCTTCCAGGCCATCTCTTGCCACCTGGTTATTTCCTTTCAGTCTTCCCTGGCCCATCTGCCCCTACCCTACCTCAGTGAAGACTGGAGGACTGTGGTATAGGGCACATGCATGTGTGTACCTACATGTGTGATACATGCATATGTGTGGTGTGGAGGGGCATGGTGTCGTGGGTGACACATGTATGTGGAGAAGGTAGGAAATGTCATCATTGTTGTTTTCTCCTCCTTCTTCTTTTTCTAGTCCTGGGGATTGAACTTAGGGCCTTTGAGGTCTCTAAATCGCTAAGTTGCTGGGATCAAACTTGTTACCCCCTGCCTCAGCCTCTCAGAGTCCTGGGATTACAGGTGTGCACCACTGCACCCAGCTTGTTTTCCTCTGGGAGCAAATGAATGAGGGGTCAGACAGAAGACGTCACTTATGCTTCTGACATCTTACCTTTCAGATAGCCCCGAACTCCCTGGTTTCTGGGGATCTGTAAAAACCCAAGGACAAAGGTTGGGGTCATTTGCTATTACTCAAACTCATCCTACCCCTCCAAGACCTCCCAAGGGACACTTTCCAATCATCAAGGGGCTTATGTGCCCAGGCAGGGTGTCTAGCTTGGGGTCCCCAGCCCAGGGGAAAGGGAGCCTTGGGAGTCAAGATAAATACCTTCAGACTCCTTGTTCTTCCGGCACTTAAACCTTAGACTGACCACACCCACTAGGATAATCACCACGACCACCAGGATGACAATGAAGCTGATAACACCTGAACAGGAGAAAACCATGAGGTGAAGACGTAGAGAGGGCACAACAGGGGGCATGAGGATTCAGAGTTCTCTTCCTGGGGCTGGAGGAATGGCACAGTGGTTAAAGCGCTTGCCTTGCAAGCTTAAGGCTCTGAGTTCAATTCCCCAGCAACACATAAACTGGGCGTGGGGGCACATGTCTGTAATCCCAGCACCCGGGAAGCAGAGGCAGGTAAATTGCTGTGAGTCTAAAGCCAGTCTGGACTCCATAGAGAGTTCAGGACCAGCCTGGGCTATAGAGCAAGACCCTGTCTCAAAAAAAAAAAAAAAAAAAGAGTTCTCTTCCTGGCTAGGTGCTATAGAGACAGGCTCTGGAAGCAAAGTGACTTCCATCCGCTGCTGAGCGAATGAGGGCCAGCCTGCAGCTCCTACCAGAGCAGCTCCTCAGCCCAGCTCCACTCTCCCGTAAGAACTCAAAACCTAGCCAGGCACTGGAGCAGGTCTGTAATCCCAGCTTTTGGGGAAGCTGAGTCAGGAAGATGGCAAGTTTAAGGCCAGCCTGGGCAACTTAGCAAGATCCTGACTCAAAATAGTATAAAAAATAAGAGTTGGGCTTGTGACTCAGTAGCAGAACCGTTGCATAGCATGTGCAAGGCCTTTCATATCAGCCAATCCCCCCTGGAATGATGGGTGAGATTTGAACTTATGTTCCCAGATCCAGAGTCCAAGTCAATTCCAGGGGTGGGATCTGGGGTATATCTCAGGGTGTACAGTGTCTGTCTAGCATAGGTGAAACCCTGATTTCCGTACTGAGAATCGAGTCTTCTCTCCCTCCTCCCTCTCTCACCAAAGGCAGCCACAGTGAGCACAGTCTCTGACGTGGGGCTGGGAAGAACAGTCCGATTTTCCCTTGTCCTCGGGCTCGTGGTGATTGAACTTGGAGTACTATTTTGAGCTGCTCCTGAAAACAAAGTGAGGTTCGGAGCATCAGTGAAGGGGACTGACTCAGCCTATGACAGGTAGCTTCTCCCCTGCTCCCTGCCATCCTACCTAGAAAGACTGCACAGAGAGCTCACGCCCTGAAGAAAAATAAAACTTCCTCCCTGAGCCCGTGATGACAGATGTCAGAACTGGAGATGTGAGGTCATGTAAACAGCGCTGCTGGTCACTCAGGTCACTGGTTCCCGAGGAGTATCGAATGTTCAGGATGTTTCCCACCACCCCCTAGGGGCTAGAGAAAAGGGATTTATGCTGAAGATATAGGAAACCAGACCAGGCAAGATGGAGCTATCTGAATTTTGTCAAGGGCTGAGCTGGGAGGGAAGAAGGGCAGCAGCTAACTATCCTCAGGCACTTGATCCAACAAGCCAGAACCTGCCAGTTAAGGGTCACAGGTTTCTAGGCATCTTAAAAGTGCTGCCACCCCTTTATTAGGCTCGACCCATTGTAGTTCAGGCCTCATGGCTGTTCTATTTCCTTGTCTCTCCTCGCCCCTTTCCCAAATAAGTCTGGGAGTGAAAAAACAAAAAAACAACCAAAACTATGGGATGGCTCAAAAGAAAGCATCAGGCGTGTCATGCCACACCTCTTTGTCACAAGCACACCTGGGACACACCTTCCCTTGTGCTGAGGTGTCTGTGCCTGTGCCCTGAAACAGGTGGCCGAGATGAAGGATGATCCCCTTCCCCAGGCCGCCCTGAGGAGAAGCTAGCCATTTTCCAACACTTCCTGCCTCCTTGCCCCTTCATTTTGAGGTCTCCTTTCCTCAAAATTCCCCTTTCTGCCTTTCCCAGTCACAAATCCAGGCTTGGTTTACCTTCACCATGACCAGGCCCTGCTTCCTATATCCACTCCCTCACACTTTTCTCATTATGCCCCAAGCCAGTGTGGCTCTTGGCCTCAAGATTCCAGTAGGACTTCTGAGGAGGTGAAGAAGGAACCCACCTAGACATAACCAAGCATCCTCACCACTCATCTGGCATACCCTGGGTACTCACCAAGCTCTGACGTGTGCTTCTGGAACTGGGCCTGCGTCAGGCCAGGCAAGGACGGGGAGTGTCCATCCCTCAGTGTCACAGGCTTGCTTGACAGTAGGGGGCCCTGTGAGGCCTTCTGTGGAGCTGCTGTGAATTAGGAAGCACACGTGGCCTGCTCAGGGCCTCAACCTGAGGCCTCATTAGCCCCAAGTCCTCGTTTTCTTTTCTACTTTCCATTCTAGAAGGGGCCATTCTCTGACTGCCTGGAACATGCCTACTGCCCTGTACCTTACAATGCTCACCTGATTTACCTCCTTTTGGGGCTCAGTCTCAGAGGCTGTTCTTTCTGGGAAACACCACCAAATATGGAGTGGCTGACATTTATTGGGACTCCTGCTCCTCCTCCCCCTATGGTATAACTATCAGTGTGAGATATTACTGGCTTGTCGCAGTTTGGGTCTTGATCTTACTGGCTTTGTCTTGTTGCAGTTTGGATCTTGACTGTCCCCCCAACATGCATTTAGATGTTTTTGAGTACTCATGGAGCCATGTGCTGTTAAGAGGTGACCTGGCTGGAAGGGGGGACACCCTGGGGAGGCTTGACCTGGAAGGCGCAGATCACTGGGACATGACCTGGAAGGATATAGCTAGTTCTGCCCTTCCATGCTCGCTTGGCTTCCTAACTGTCGTGGAGTGAGCAGTTTTTCCCCACCTAGGCCTCTGCCATAAGCTTCTATCATTGCCAGCTGACCGTGAATGGACTGAGACTTTCTGAAACTGTGAGCTAAAGTAACCCTTTCCTCCCTTAAGTTGTGGATGTTGGACATTCTGTCTTAGCAACAAAACAGTAACTAAGACATCCCCTTCCCCACAGGTATATGTTCTCCTATAGAGCAGAAACTGTCGGGGTCCTCCCTGGGCCCTCCCAGGGTGGCATTTATAGTCTCAGCATAAAAGTACCTGGGACACTGGTGCTCATCAGAAGCTTTGAGCTGCCAGCCTCTGAAGAAGATATTTCTCCTGCCAGGACAAAAGCAGATGTGGCATTGGAGGTGGGGCAGATTTGGTGACGCCATACTCCTTTGTCCATCTGGTATTCCCTAGGCTCCCACCCTTGGCTGAAGTGAGGGTTGGGGTATCAGCTCCTGGACAAGCAGGCTTAGTCACCTGCAGTGGAGGAGGCTGACTCTCTGGCCAAACTTGTACTGCCAAAGATTCCTGGAGCAAGTCATCTGAGGCTTAATGGTCTGCTACCTCCTATTGCTCTATTCCGCTCTCTTCTTCCTTCCCACTCCTCCTCTACTCCCAACCTTTCACCTCTGTTCTCTTTCATAGTGTGTCAGACTGGGACAAATTGAAAGCAAACCTTGGGATGAGCCCCTGAGAGCTCTGACCCAGCCCCAATCACTTGAGGTCAGTGCTAAACTGCCTCAAAGCCTCTCGTACCACCCAAGGCTCCTAGGCCCATGTGTTGGAATAGGCTCGTGTGCTCAGCCTTACCTTGAGAAGTCTGGTTTGTGGGCTGGGAGTTGTGCCCTGTAAGAGAAAGCAAAACACATAGGCCAACTTGGTGAGTCTCCTGCCCAGCGATGCCCACAGAGGAAGCCAAACCTTTTAGCTGCCCAAACGCCCATGCTGGAAGGCAGACACACTTGGTAGAGGGCTAAAGGACATGGGCTCTAGCTCATGGTGCTGTTTCCTCTGAGACTGTGTCTCAGTTGTACTGTCACTTTTCATGGTTCCAAGTCCCAGAGTCCTTTCTTGTCTTTTCAATCATCTGTGGCCATCACACCAACAAAGTCAGGGAAGGTTATATTTTAGTGTCATGTCCTTCGTCCTCTGAAAGACAGAACTGGGGCTAAGGGTGTAGCTCAGTGATTAAAGCGCTTGCCTATGTTCGAATACCCAGCAACACATACTAGCTGGCATGGTGGCACATGCCTGTAATCCTAGCACTTAGGAGGCTGAGGCAGGAGGAGCCTGGGCTACATAGTGAGTTTAGAACCAACCTGAAATAGAGTGAGACCCTTTCTCAAAAAAAAAAAAAAAAAAAAAAAAAGACAGAGGGTAGATGACCTGCCATATCTAGACAAAGACACAAGTCTCCAGATCTCTAAGCTAATGTTCATCCTGTGCCACCATTCCCTTTCCCTGCAGAGGTCGTCATCCTGGGTGTGCTCACCAGGGGAAGTAATAGGAACACAAGAAGAGACTACAACAGGGCGGGACGTGGGCTTTTGCTGGGGCTGTTTCCCTGCCCTCCCCTGCAAGGTGGGTCCTGCACCAGAGCCAGTTCTGAGGGCACCAGCAGAAATCAAGGAAGCTCTGGAAGGGGCTGCTGGTTACCCTTCCAGGCAGACGCTACTTGGAAATGGTTCCTGTGGGCTGAACGCAGAGAGGAGCCGGTTAGTAGGAGTGCCCAGTCAGAAGCCCTCACCCACTGTTTTGTGTGTGTATATATATATATGTGCTTGTGGGTGTCTGTGTGGAAGTGTGCAGGGTTGTGTGTCCCTCTGCATGTACAGTCAGCTTGTGTTTGCTCACTTTCCACAATGAAATCATTCTGAAAACCTATGAACAATGTGAAAGGAAAACAACCTGGGGAAGTGGAGCCGCCCAGCTGGGTTCCCGTCTGTCCCTCCATCCCTCTGTCCCTCCGTCCCTCGGCCTGGCCCTGCTGCTCCCTGGGACTCTCACGAAGCCCTGGCCTTCATGGATGGAGGGCTGTGTGCCCAGCCTGTGGCAGCCTGCCGTCTGCTTATTTTTCTTAAGCCACTGCCTCCTTCCAAGGAGCTGTCACTTGGATGGTGTAGAATAGTTTCGAAGCCCAAGGCTGTGTTTTTTCCAGGTCACAGTCTCTGATAGGCCCTGTTCACTTGTGGAGGGCCATTCCTGAGGGGGTCAGAATGTATTAGAATGCTAGGCTGGAAACAGTCCTTTCAGTCCAAGGTCCTCCCTGAACACCGTTAGTCTCTGATGGAAGGATTGTAGGGGGTGGGACGTCACAGTGCACTGCCTTCCTGCCTGTGGTTACCAGGAAAATACTCGGTGGCAGTTTGGGAGGAATCCCAAAGTCCACACAACAGCGATTCTCAGGCCCTGTCTGCCTGCTGCCCCTCTGTCACCTGTTGAGATTCCTTGGCGAGTATGCTTAGGGAGGGGCTTAGGGAGCATCCATTTTTGCAGACTAAGGGCATGCAGACACCTAAAGAACTCTGGCCACGAGAATTCTGATTTTTCTGGTCTCCATGTTCTCATTCATACCTGCTCCCTTTCCTTCCTACCTCCCCCCTTCCCTTCCCGTTTTCACAGCAGCATAGTCAAAGTCACGGATGTTAGAGTTTGATAGCTGGGATTTAAGTCCTAATTCTGCCCTCACCATCTGATTGGGCCTCAGTTTTCTTTCCTTTAAAATGTAAGTGCCAGCTGTGGGTAGGGGAGAGTAGCTTGGTGGCACACACAAGTGTTTAACATGCACAAGACTTTGGGGTGGATATGGGGTGGGGTGGGGGGGTTGGGACATTAGTACTTCAGAAATTCACAAAAAAGAAAATGCTTATAATCTAGTGCCTGACAGAAACTCCTTGCTCAATCAACACCAGACATTTTAATTTTTCCCAGTTCTTTCCCATCCTCCAACTCTCCAGCCTGCTGTGACTCTGTCTATACAGTTAAGTTTCTTTGTGGGCATGAATATGCCGAAAAGAATTCCTCAGTCTTCCAGAGCAGAAGAGGCAATAACTACTCTGAGCTCTTGGAATGAGAGGTTAGGAAACGAGTGGTCAGAGTGGCCTGGGCAGAGGGTATTTGGGCATTTAGAAGCTTGGCACATGCCTTGGAAAGGGTGGTAGGAGAAGTCTAGGCTTACTAAAATGCCTCAGCAACCTCCCTGCACGTCCCACCAGACCCCACATATAGGAAGGGGAGGGCTGGTCAGAATTTTACTACCAGTCCATGGGCTTTCAGAGAAATGTCTGACCTCCCCAGGAAGCAGAATGCTGTGGTACTAGGCCCTCTGGTCTCCGACCAAGCCAGCTATCACCCTCCCCATCCCAGCCCTCCTGTTCTCTCTTTCTCTGCTTTGAGCACCAGCTCATAAATCTTCCACAGGGGACCTGGGGGTGAGAGACACAGGCAAAGGGAAGTTGCTGCCCTGTGAGTCAGAGTGTCCTAGATGTCTCATAGTTCCCAGCAATTGCTCCCTAATTAGAGGATTCTTAGGAGCTGCTTCTTGCCAAGCCTGATGGCACAGGCCTGTAGTCCCAGCACTCTGGGAGACTGAGACAGGAGTATCTCAAATTTGAGCTCCACTTGGGCAACTTAGTAAGACCCTATCTCAAGGGGGAAAAAAGGCTGCTTCTTTGATGAGGCGGCAGAATCCTGTCAGTGAGGTATTGCTTCTAAGGCATCTCCTCTGGCGGTCATCTCAGCTCACACCTTGGATGAGAATATTCCTCACATCCTACTGGGTAAGTAGTTCTTTGTGTCTGACCTGAGGCCCTCTTAATGCGATATGAGCTTGACGCCAGCATTTGGGATTCCCAGAGTGTTATTCCTCAGAGGAAATAAGAAAAAAGATCATAGGCAAAACCCAAGGTGCAGACGGTTTTGTGTCAGGACAACCCATGTGAGTGGCCGCGGCACTCCCCCTACAAGGAGTTTCTCAGTCTTCTTGTCCCACCGAGCCAGCTACTGAGGGAAATCTGGTTCAACCTGGCCAGTTTCTCACAAATGGATTCAATGGTGTCTCTGTTTATCCTTCCCTAGTAATGCCTACTGCCATCCAACTGCTCCCTTTCAAGGAAGGCCCTGAACTGTCCACCCCTGCGTAGGGCCCAGGACAGGGAGAATCAGTGGTGGGTGTCCTGGAGATGGGAAGGGTAGAGATTGCTAAAGGCTAGTGGCAGATGCCTCTTACCTTGGAGGAGGAACAAGGCCAGGATCGCCCAGCACAGCTGTGTGGTTCTGCTGGTCTCCATGTCAGCTGGGTGTGTGGCCAGCCAGCAGTGGCTCAGTGGAGGCTCTGTCCATAGTGGAGAAGGGAAAGGGAGTATGGGGCGGGGTGAGGGGTGGGGGCTGGCTCTCCGGGAGCTTCCTGTCAAAGAATAGAAGGAAACAGATTGGGACTGGCTCCAGGGGCCTTGTTCAGCACACAGCCCAGATGACGAGGAGAGCTGAGCAGCTGCAACTGTGTGACCGGGCCGGAGCCACTCTGTTCTCTAGGGCTTGTGCTCCATCCCCCCGATGGCAGCCTGGTTCCATTCCAGCCCCCTGTATTTGGAGGGGTCCCTCTGGTCCATCCATGTGCCACTGGAGGGTTTCCTGAAGTCTGCTCTTTCAAACTCAGTTCTCTGCCAGGGCTGAGTCTGAAGCTCAGCCCACCATCCGCCCATGCTCCGTGGACAGAATTCTCCACATTCCTCTCCCTCCTCAGGGCTCCCAATCCAGATGAGACTCCTAACATCTTTGACGTCTTTCAGGAAGGCCTTAAAAACATTATTGTTATTCCTAAGAGAAAAATAAGAGGACCACATTCCAAGCACCCTCCCTCTTCACGACCCCAGGACCACCCTGTTAGTGTAGGTGTAGCACCTGCCCCTGGCCTCCATCCGGATCCCATGACACTCTGAAGACTGCAGGCCAGCACTGGTACTTTTCCCAGTGTCCCCAGGACCAGGCACAGTGCCTGCCATACAGCAGATCCTCAGCACATATTTGTTGAAGCAGACTCAAAAAAGATAACAGCACAGTTTTGATCACTAGCAATACAAATACACACACACAAAACAGCAGATAAATCTTACACACAAACCTACCTTCTTAATATTAATTAATCATTGTTATTAATTTCTTTCCCAGTGTACTTACTATATGCCTTCCAGTCTGTGACTATATTGTATATGTATGTACATATTATGTACATATATATGTATATCTATAATTCTATGATTAGTTTTCTTTTTCTTTTTCTTTTTTTATTTTGAAATAATCATAAATGTGCAGGGAAGTAGAAAGTACATCATGCTGAACTCCCCCCAACACCCCACCAAGCTGTTTAAGATCAATTGCCAACTGAGTTTAGTTACTTATGCTTGTAATCCCAGCACTGGGGAAGCCGAGACAGGAAGATTACAAGTTCATGTCCTGACTGGACAGTTCAGTGAGACTCTGTCTCAAAATGAAAAATATAAAACGCCAATGGCCCAAGCCTATAATTCCAACAGTCATAGAGGCATCCAAGTTTAAGCCATGCCTGGGGAACTGAGCAACTGAATGAGATCCTATCTCAAAACTTGAAAAAAAAAAATTTTAAGGGCTGGGAGCCAGGCCCAGTGGTATTGTTGGTCTGTAATCCTAGCCCTTTGGGAGGCTGAGGCAGGAAGATCACAAGTTCAAGCTGGACAACTTAGCATTTTAGCAAGATTCTGTCTCAAAATCAAAAATAAAAACAATAAGCTGAGGCTGTAGCTCAATCCCCAGTACCACAAAAACAAAACAAACAAGAAAGGACTAAGGATACAGCTCAGGGCAAAGGCCCTGAGTTCAATATCTAGCATCATAAAACAAACAGTTGGACCGGGGGCATAGCTCAGCAGTCAGAGTGCTTGTCTAGAAAGCATAAGACACAGGGTTCGATTCCCCAGCACCATACAAGCCAGGCATGGTGGTGCACACACCTCTATAATTTCAGCACTTGGGAGGCTGAAGCAGGAGGATTGCTGTGAGTTTGAGGCCAACCTGGGAAACATAGGGAGTTCAGGATCAGCCTGGACTACAGAGCGAGATTGTCTCAAAAAATTACCATTTAATTGAATAAATTTATTAACAAATAATTGACAAAATTGTTATGTATTTAATAATTTTTAAAACTTACCATTACCTGAATACTTTGTTTTGTATTTCCTACCAGTAAGTAAAAGTCTCCTATGTAATCATAATACATACAATGTAGCATTTGAAATTGGGAACTTAATATTGATATATTGTTATCATCCTTGGTCTGTTTTTGTGATACTGGGGATAGACCCTATGGCCTTTACACTGAGCTATATCCCTAGCCCATTTTGATTGTTGATTTTGAGACAGAGTCTCACTAAGTTGCTGAGTTGCCAAGGCTGCCATTGAATTTGCAATTCTTCTGCTTCAGACTCCCAGCATTCTGAACTACAGTCTTGACAAAAGTGTCTCCCAGGCTTTTTTTTTTCTCCCTGCAGAAGCCATAACCATGAGTGTGCTCAGGCTTCAGAAGTGGTTGCCTCCAGGTTCTCCGCTGGGGCAAAAAGGTCTGGTTGTGTTAGAAACAGCTCGTAGAAATCTTCCTGTCCAAACAAAGGATGGACTCGGGAGGCATGGACGACAGGGTATGAGGCTTTAATTTTCTTTTGCAAAAGGGTGTTCCCTTCACGTGCAAGTGGAGAGAGACACACCCAAAGCGTGGTCAGGACTGACCTATATCCCTAGATCGCAAGGCCCTCCCCCTGCCGTTTCCCATTGGCAGGATTCACAGCCTTCCCGGGAAGGTCTAAGGCATTGGCTCACAACTCATTACTCAGGGCCAAGTTTATCACAACGTCACATCCTAATCTCTCCTCCCTCCTTCCTGCCTCTGTCTGGTCACCTGATTGGATATGGCGCGAAAAGGTAAAGATCCGCCATCTTGAACATTGTGCCACTGTTACCGCTAGGTGACGCTCACAATTGGATCCCAGTGAGACTGGTGAAATCATCAAAGCCAATTCTGGTTAGCAGATCCAAATACTGGTCAAAGATGGGTGGACCATCCACAAGCCTGTAACTGTCCATTTCCAGGTTCAATGCCAGAAATACTCCTTGTTGGCTAGACCGAAGGGCAGCATATGGGTGTTGGTAAGCAAAAATGTACAGCCATTGTCAAATACCAGAGAAGATCACCTGGATGAGGATGGTGTGAATTCTGCACAGGCTGCTCAGGAGGTACCGGGAATCTAAGAAGATTGACTGCCACATATGTCACAGCTTGTACCTGAATGGATGTGTTCAACAACAAGCAGACTCTCATGAAACACATCCACAGGCTAAAGGCAGACAAGGCCTACAAGAAGCTCCTGGTTGATCAGGCTGAAGCCCGAGGCCTAAGACTAAGGAAGCCCAAGGGGCAAGAGTTGGCCTTGGGTGATGGTATAGTTTAAAATGTTCCTAAAAATATCATGTGTATGGAGGACAGTACGGTCATGAGATGCTATACTCATCAGTAGATTAATCCAGTGGTGATTTCCCTTTTTTTGGGGGGGAGGGGAGCTATTAAAATGTATATCTTATTTTGGTAAAAAAAAATTCACACCTTGATGATTTCTTTTTGAGACAGGGTCTTACTACGTAACCTAGGCTGGCCTTGGATTCATGAATCCTCCTGCCTCAGCCTCAGTCCTCCTGCTACAGGCATATACCACACACTGGGCTAATTTTTATATTCTGGGGATGCATTTTGAACCAATCATAAATGTGCAGGAAAGTAGAAAGTACATTGTGCTGAACTCCCCCCTGGCCAGTCAGGACATGAACTTGCTGTTCTTGTGCATGCTAGGCAAGTACACTGACCACTGAGCTGTGCTCTCACCTTCCACTGATGATTTCATGTGCTGTTAGTGGGTGGGACCGAGTTTTAGGGATGGGTTGGGTTGTTGTGGGTATGACCTGGAACAGCATTATTTTTGGTTTTGGCTCCTCCTTTCTCTCTCTGCTTCCTGGCTGTCAGGGTGACCAGTTTCCTCTGCCATGCCCTTCCACCATTGCCTTCCTGCCATCAAGCTGGCTCACCCTACATGGACTGAGCCCTCTGAAACTATGAGCTAAAATAAATCTCTCTTCCTTGAAGTTGTGAATGTCAGGTATTGTGTCCTAGTGACAGGAAAGAGACAAAGACAGCTGGGAACTGCTACTCTTGATGGAAGTAGACTTGGTTCACATCACAGCTCCATCACTTACAATCTCTGTGAATTTGGGAAACATTGTTAGCCCCCTGAAATCCTCAGTTTTTTTCCTATAAAATGGAAAGCCTCTACCCTACCAGGTGGTTATAAAGATTACATGAGAAAACATGTTTAAAAAAAAAAAGAATGGCAGCATTGAGCAACTAGACTCAGCTAATACACTGCTACTGTCTAATCCTCAAATGCCATTTGAATTTTGACAACTGTTTTATTAGTGCCCTTTATAACAGATGGACCCTGTCTAGAAAGTCTTTTTAGTCTTCTTAAATCTAGAATAGTTTTTCAATCTTTCTCTCACTTTCAGAATCTTGACAATATTTTTTTTTTTTTTTTTTGATGTACTGGTGATTAAACCCAGGGCCGTAAGCACGCTAGACAGGCTTTCTGCCACTAAGCTACGTTTCCATTCCCAATACGTTAATGCTTTTGAAGGTTACAATCTAATTATTTTTTAGAATGACCCACAATTTGAGTTTCTCTGATATTTCTCCTGAACAGCTTTAGGTTTGTGTATTTGGCAGGAACAAGGAAGAAATAACACTGTGTCCCTGTCTACATCCTATCAAGTGCTACATGATTTTGATTTGTTTCATTATTGTAAATATTCATCTTGACCACTTGTTTAAGGTAATATTTACCAGTATATTTTTTCCCCTGTGACTACTGTCATAAACAGCCACAAACTGGTGGGATTTTTTTTTATGGTACTGAGAATTGAACCCAGGACCTTTGCACTGAAGTATGCTCCCAGCCCATTTTTAAATTTATTTATTTATTTATTTTTGAGACAGTGTCTCGCGTTGTAGTTCAGGCTGGTCCCAAACTCCCAATAATCCTCCTGCCTCAGCCTCTCAAGTGCTGGGGTTATAGGCATGCACCACTGTGCTCAGCTATTATAAGGCACTGAGGGATCGAACCCAGGGCTGTGTCACTGAGCTACATCGCTAGCTTTCCCACTTCCCCACCCATCCATTTTTATTTCTTTGTTTTGATGTAGGGGCAGGCTGGACTTGTACTTGAAATTCTCCTGCCTTATACTCCCCGAGTGCTAGGATTATAGGCCTGTGCCACCAGACCCAGCAAATATATTTTGGCTGTCTCTGCTTCCTTTCTGAAGGCCATGAGTTGCTTTCCTTCACATCCAGCCATCTGCCATTGCCAGCCAGTCAGACTGAGACCACTGAGCTGTGAGCTAAATAAATCTCTCCTCCTTTAACTTGTGGGTGTTGGGAATTGTGTTCCAGTGATGAGAAGGTGACTAAGACCCTAGCCCTGAGTCAGTCATGGCAACCCTTCTCTGGCCTGCTCAAGATGTACCAAACAGGACTGGGGTGTAATACAGTGGTTAAAATGCTTGCCTGGCACACGCAAAGTCCTGGATTTGAATCCCTAGACCACATAAATGTTAACGGGGACATGGTGGTCCACACCTGTAATCCCAGCACTTGGGAGGCTGAGGCAGGAGGATTCCTATGAGTTTAAGGCCTAGGCCAGTGAGTTTGGGATCAGCCTGGACTACACTCAGAGCGAGGCCCTGTCTCAACAAAAAAAAAAAAAAAAAAAAGTTCCCCCAAGTCCCTGTCCTTTGGCTCCATCTGCAGGCTCCTAAGCATGGCTTTCTTTGTTGGGCACGGGGTGAGGAAAGAACAAAAGGGCTATTGTTCTCCTTTCCTAGGCAGCAAAGCCATTTCTACCTTCCCTGGGGAGGTGGAACAGGAGAGTGACCCCAGTGTGCAAGCCAGGTTAGGGACCTCCAACTCCCAGTGAAAGGGGTGGGGAGCAACCCAGAGTCTTCCTCTTTTCATCCTGTAGAACTCAGGCCCCAAAATCAGGGCTTTTGAGCCAGGCCTGATGACACAAGCCTGTTGTCCTACCACTCAGCCTAGGCTGAGGCAGGAGAATCTCAAGTTAGAGCCCAGTCTGGGCAACTCAGTGACTTAGTAAGACCCTGTCTCAAAATCAAAAAATAAAAATGAGCCAGGGATATAGCTCAGTCCCCAGAGAGATAAGAGACCTTTGTGACTTAGCAACTTACTGCACACAGAAACAAGTTTACATTGAGACAAATGCAAAGAGACATGGAATCATTATTTATAAAAACCAAAGAGGGGAAGAGAATGGCTGTATGGGAAAGATAAGCCCTAAACCCTGCCAGGCGACTGTCCCTGGAGAGATGGGGGGTTGAGGTCAAGGAGTGGGGTGTAATTGGTAATTCTTTGTTCTCAACATAAAGACATGATAGAAATCCCAACTGCCTTGACCTGATCACTATACGTTGTATGTACGTATTGTACTGTTACGTGGCACACCATAAATATGTGCAATCACTATGTGTCAGTTCAAAATAAAGATGACACCGGGTCTTGTGGCTCAGGCCTGTATAATTCAGCACTTTGGGAGGCTGAGACAGGAGATGGCAAATTTGTCCCTAATTTGGGCAACTTAGCAATTTGATGAGATTATATCTAAAAATCAAAAATAAAAAATGGGTTGGGGATGTAGCTCAGAGTGAAGGCTCAATTTCCAGTACCAAAAAATAATAATAATAATAAAAATGAACTGGGCTTGATAGTGCAGGACTGAAATCCCAGCATTCAGCAGACTGAGGCAAGAGTACTGTGAGCTTAAGGCCAGCTTGGACTGCACAGCAAACCCTGTCTCAAACAGCAAAATATTTAGATCTCAGCATTTTAGAAATAAATGTGACAAACATCTAAGAGATGGATGATGCTGGTGGTTAGGCTGTAGAAGTTTAAGAGGTTCATTAAATATACGATATATTCTACACAGCAATACTTGGTGGTCTGGTTAGTGGAAGCTTTTATCCCTCTGTCCTTGTTTTCAAAATAAATCTATCCAGAGAAGGGAGGAATGAATCCACAATTTCCAGTGTGTTCGAGATACTGTACGTAAAAAAAGATCAAAGACCAATAACTTCAGGAAGTCGGTGGGGGTGGGGAGTTACCCTCTCCTGGTGGGGGGTGGGGTAGGGTGCTGCCTGGGTGCTGGGACCTGGTGGAAAAGGGTGGGGGGGAACATGCCTGGCTCCTGACGCTGGCAGGCAGGGAGAGCAGGTGCTGAGGAGGAAGATCAAGGGTGAGGGTTAGGTACTACCTGAGCTAAGGGCTGGCCCAGAGTAGCCCAGATGTTACCGGAAGTACAGCGCGGGAAAGAGCAATGAGGATGTGTGCAGAGGGTGTGTGCCCTGAGAGCCCGCAGACGTGGCAGCTCCCAGTAGGGGCTGGGCTGGGGCAGTCTGTTTTCCTTTGCTCAGCCATCCTCCAGTCCCCAGAGAGCCCCGCGCCAGTTCTGGACAATGCACCAGGTAGACTTTGCCACCCCTTCCTACCAGGCTGGCCTGGCTCCCTTCAGGGGCCCAGCTCTCTCCCTGGCCTGAGCTTCCCTTCCCTTTCCCCCTGTCCATCCTGAGCTGCTTTCCTGCCCCAGTGGCGCCTAGACTTGGAGGGGGGTGGGGAGGATGCTGGGCTTCCCACATGCAAACGGACTCATGTGGGAGACGGGATGAAACGGACAGTGACCAGGGGCAAAGGAAATAGGTTTGCCCTGGCAGCTTTTCCTGGACCCAGGTTCCTACTCACCCCCCTCAGGAGGGGGGTTTTGGAGGTGGAGTGAGGCTAAGGGCTCAGAGTTAGAGGGAAGCCTACCCGGGTCTGCAGCAGGATGTCCGCCCGGGGGAAGGTGGGCTAGAAAGGATAGGGTTCTCAAGCCTGTGCTGTCCTCAACACCCTGGGTGCTAGTTTGGAGGTTTGCAGTACCCCTGCCCCGACTCCACATCCAGCAGGACAGAGACGGACAGAGAGGGATCATGCTGTCCAGCTTATGATGGAAGGCTGGCCCAGCACCTCTTTAGTCCCTCCTGGGCAGAGCCAGGAATCCAGTGGGCACAATCCTCTTCAGGTCCCCAGAACTTGATCTTGAGGCCTGGGAGCAGGAGAGTCTAGCCATGAGAGGAGGCATCCTCTGCCCACCCCCACCCACTGGGTTTAGGACCTTTCTTCCTGACCCTCTCTCCTGGGACACCTTTCTGTCTTCCAGTGAGGCAGAAGTAGGGAACCTGAGAGGGTGGACATTGGCTCCCTGTTTCCAGGACTTCACAGCGCTACTGCCCACCACCCTGGCTTGGAACAGCAGCCCGTAGTGAGCTCTGATTCCTGACTTGGACACTGGCACTGTTTAGGAACCTTGCTGGAGATCTGGGAAGAGGGGCAACGGGAAGCGACTTCGGAATCAAACTGCCGGTCTCACTGTAATGGAGGCCCTCTTCTGGCCCCTTCTGAACAAATCTGATGCCCTTCTGTTTCTTTTTCTCTTACCGTCTTCATTTGTCATGATTGTGTGTGGGGGTGGGGGTGGTGTGGCTGGGACTGGGAATTAAACTCCGGACCTTCCCGTGGAGTTACAGCACCAGCTGCTTTTATGTTACATTATGTATGTGTGTGTGTGTATTTTATTTTGAGAGAGGGTCTTGCTAAGTCACTAAGTTACCCAGGTTGGGCTCATGCGTGAGATCCTCCTGCCTCAGCCTCCCTGATCAGAGTACTAAGATTACAGGTGTGTGCCCCAGCTCCCTAACTTCATCTACCTCTTTTCCCCTCTTTTCTTCTTTGTGTCTCTCTGTATCATCTTCTGTGTCTTTTTCTCTGTTGTTACCTGTGTTTGCCTGTTTTCTCTGTTCTTTCTTCCTCTCTCCCACCCTCCCTCCATCCTTCCCTCCAGTTTCCTGTGGATGTCTCCTCTCCCTGTTCTGGACTTTCTCCATGTTTGTGTGGCCATGCAAACCTCTTTCCCTGCCCTTCCCTTTCCAGGCTGGCCTCTACCCTCCACCTTCTCCAGCCACAAACAGCTCGCTGGGGCAGGAACCTCAGAGACAGCTCCCAGAGGCGCTGGATGGGGCCTGGGAGCCACCTCGTGACGACGGGCTGCCACTGCTCACCGCCATTGTAGCTGCCTTTGTCCTGCTGGCAGTCTGTATCGTGGTGGCAGTCCACTTTGGACCACGGCTGCACCAGGGCCATGTCACTCTTCCCACAGAGCCACCAACCCCAAAGCCAGAGGATGGCATCTGCCTCATTGGTTGGCGGCTGCTGGGCTCCCAGGATAGTCACAGAGAAGCTCAGCAGGGCCCTCCTGTGCCCAGCTTAAGCGCTGCTCCAGAAGGGCCCTGGCGTGGCCCAGATGAAGTCACATATCTGTAGGAGGAAGATATGGGAACAGCCTGACTGGGCTCAGAACAAGAAAATGGACAATGGATTACAGCAAAAACAAACTGAAGCCTGTCCAAACTGCACAAGGGCTCACTGGACTCAGCTGGAGCACCCTCAGAATAGCCCTGTTGTGGACAGGCGATGACTGTCCCCAGAGACACGCTACTGTGGCCACGCTCAGCCCCAGGACCACCCTACAAAATTGCTCTCTCTTCTCGGCTCCTCCAGACACCAAACCCCGGTTTCCCGGCCCCTGTCCTCTCTGCACCCCTACTCTCTTGCCCTTTGGATGTAAAGTGAATTGAGCCTGGAAGATTCCACCACCTCCTCTACCCCCAAGCAAGAATATCGGAGGCCCCACTAGGGGGCAACCCTTGGCTGTCAGATGTAGGCCTATTGGCAGCCTCCAAGGTCCTGGGAGGCCCCAAGCACTGTCTACAGTTGCAAGAGGGCTTTGAGTGGCCCCCACCCCCAGTGCGATTCTGTCTTTCGGAAGGGGGACGTTGGAGGGCCCTTATTACCTCCTATTCTCCGCGTGTGTGGGCCTACTGGAACAAGTCTAGAATTTAGCACCAAAGTTTCCCATATCCAGAACTTTCCACCTACTAGGAAAACAGGAAAAGAAAAGGATGTGTGTGGGACTTGTTTGGGGAAGGAAGGGGCAGGGAGCTGACCCTCCCTCATGGGGAGGGGCACGGGGCTAGTCAGCAGTGGGTTCAGGACACTCCAGGTAGGGGCTAGGAAGACAAAGCTGGCTGGTAGTTCTCTGGAAAGGAGCCCTTTACTCCGCCACCTTGGGACCTCCCTCAAGTGTAGTCACGAACATGCAGACAAGCTGGACCGATGACACTGGCCTGTCATCGCAGCACTTTGGAAGGCTGAAACAGGAGAATCACGTTTGAGCTCAGCCTGGGCAACTCAGCAGCTTAGGTTATGGTATGTGCAGCTCATCTGTCTCCTATGAAACCAGGAGGAGGCAGCTATAGTGTTAGTATGTTAATAGCTGCTCTTTTTTTTTTTTTTTTTTTTTTTTTTTTTTTAGACTGGGTCTCCCTGTGCAGTCCAGGCTGGTCCTGAACTCACTAGGGAGCCCAGGCTGCCCTTGGACTCACGGCAATCCTGCCTCAGCCTCTTGAGTGCTGGGATTACAGGGGTGCGCCACAACGCTCGGTTTATGTGGTGCTGGGGAATCGAACATGAGTACTTAGCTCTTGAGCAAGCGTTTTAACCGCTGAGCCATTCCTCCAGCCCCACTGCTCCTTTTTTTGTCACTCCTTTGGTACATGATTAAACTCAGAGCCTTTTTATTTTGAGATGGGTCTTGCTAAATTGCCCAGGATGGCCTTGAACTTGGGTCCTTTCCTGCCTCAGCCTCCCAAGCAGCTGGAATTAAAAGTGTGCATCATCATGCCTGGAAACAGCTGCTCCTTCTTTTGGGTCAGCTACCTACTGGATGCTGGGGCCTGCTTGTGGGCTTATAAATACACTGTTCACTGCTCACAACAACTGTGGGAGGTAGTAGCACGTTATCCCCACTTCATCCTTGGGCAAACTGTGGTTTGATGAGACACCCTGGCAGACCCAGGTACTATGTGGTAGAGTCAGGATATGAACCTGGTGTCTGTCAAGAGTCCATAGTGGGGCACCATGCTGGAGGCCAATGGGTGGACCAAGGTCGAGCTGCCAAGGCCCTTGATTCTGGGCTGGTTCTCGGTGAAGAAGTGACTTGAAGATCCTCAAGGATGTGGAGCAAAGTCAAGACTGATGGGAGGCCCTCAAGTCATAGGGGCAAGGTGGTTGGGGCAGCTCAAAAGAGAGGAAACCATTTTCCCTTGGCTCCCTGGGCCCTTTCCTCCTCCGGAACAGCCGATTCCCTCTGGCCAGTATGTCTATGGAGCATTTCTCCGAAGTGCTGCTTCACTCAGAAATTCATATGGAGCATTTGTAATGAAGAAAGAAAACAGGGCTGGAGGCATAGCTCAGTGGTTGAAGTGCTTACTCCACATTCACAAGGCCCTGGTTTTGATTCCTTAGCACTACATAAAAATTAGCTTGGTATGGTGCACACGCCTGTAATCCCAGAACTCAGGAAGCTGAGGCAAGAGGATTACTATGAATTTGAGGCCAGCCTGGGCTATACAGTGAGTTCAGGACCAGCCTGGACTATAGAATGAGTCTCTGTCTGAAAAAGATAAAAAAAAAAAAAAAGTGGGAGGGAGAGAGTATGGCTGGTGACTGGCTATTGTGTTCTAGATTCCCAAGGTATGAATGTCTCATCTTCTCACATAAACTTTTCTTCCCTGATCCTTTTTTTCCCCCCTGTAGTACTAGGGATCAAGCCCAGGGCCTTCACATTGAATTACATCCTCAGCCCATTTTTATTTTTGATTATGAGGCAGAGTCAAACCAAGCTACTAAGTTGCCTAGGATGGGCTTGAACTTGAGATCTCCCTGCCTCAGCCTCTTGGAGTGCTGAGATTACAGGCTTGCACCACCAGACCCAGCCTTCTTAATTCCTTTGCAGGAACTCTCAGCTGCAGACATTTATCATCACCCCCTCCTCTTGCCCAGGATGCAGCCGGGTCCACTCATGGTACTGTGCCATCTCCACCTGGCCCTGGCCCTGGTCTCCAAGCCTCCTAATGGAGACCAGAGCAAGGAAAGGGCAGGTGAGGCTGAACCAATACCACCCATCCCTAAGTGCCCTGCAGCAGGACGAGATGTGCAAGGGTGCAAGTCCCTGCAAGCAGATTTGGAGGTGAATCTCTTGCATCTGTCAGGGTCGCAGCAAAATGATGGCACATTCAAATCGGGTAGTCTGAGGAGTGTTTTGGTTTGTTTGTTTTGTGGTTCTGGAGGTTGAATGTAGGCCTTTCCCATTGAGCTATATCCCCAGCCCCTTTTTTTACTGTTTATTTGAGACAGGGTCTTGTTATATTGTTAAGTTATCAAGACTGGTTGAACTTACTATCCTGCTGCCTCATCCTCCCAAGTGGTAGGATTACAAGAGTGTGCCATCACACCTGGGTAAGAATTTGTCTAAAATAAAAAATAAGAAAGGCCAGGGCCGTCGTTTGGGAGTAGAGCCCTTGCCTAGCAGCGTGAGGCCTACTGAGGAAGGGCAGATGTGAGGCGGCCACCGGGAAGAGTCAATACCACTACCAGGCGGAAGGGCAGGAGGAAGCTCCAGAAACCTGGAGATAGACAGGTTTCCTGAGAAACTTGCCTGGCAGGAGAGCCCACCGTGACTTTTATATTACAGGGAGCTGGAATAATACCCCGGCTTCACCCTCCCTCCCTCCATTCCCTGCTGGAGCTCCCCATTGATCCATGTGACCAGGAGCCAGGGAGCAAGAGATGCCATCCAGATAGGTCAGTGTCCCAGGCAGCAGAAGCCTGTAGGCCCCAACAGACAACAGCTGGCACATTCCTCAGCTTAACTGGCATTTACAGTTTATACCCACAGTCCTCACAACAACCCTGTGAGGTAGGCAGGACAACACTGATCCCATTTTGCAGATGAGAAGACTTGAGACTCAGAGAAGTAAGTCTTGCCAAGGATTTAGGACTCATCTGGAGATGTCAAGTCTAGGGACCTTTTCTTCAAGGTCCCCTGTAGGAGGAAGTAGTTCTGCTGGACAACCAATGAAGAAAGTCTCCAATCCAGAATCTTGGGAGCTACTGGAGCTTAAGTGAGGTGCTTTCAAGTCTCAGAAGATATCAGTGCGGAGTGGGAGAGGTTGGTCCATCCCACTGATGAGGAGCCTGGGCTCTTCGGACAGTGTAGAGGAATCCCGCACCATTAAAGTCCCCAAGGTACCTAAAGTGACCTCCTCTCTTTCCTCCTGCCGCAAACGGCGGAGAACTTCCTGTGACAGTGAGAAGCCATTTCCCTCTGCAGGTTCTAGGACAGGGATATGGGAGACTATTAGGGTTAGGGTTAGGGACATGGGGGAGAGGGCTAAGGACCTCACAGTAGAACACACCCTCTGGAATTGCTAGAAAGACCCTCCAAACTCCAATTCTGCCTTCCCAGCCCACCCTGTAAACAGTGGGGATAGTGTCTCATGGAATCTTAGAGCTGAAAGTAGGGCTTTTGCTTGGTTTAGTTTTGGGCTTGAGTTTTTTTGAGGTAATGTTTTTGTCAAGGCCAACTTTGAACTTGCTATGTAGTCCAGGCTGGCCTTAAACTCCCCATCCTCCTGCCTCAGACTCCTAAATGCTAGATTATAGTCTAGGTATCACTACTCCCTGCTTTGAAGTGATTTTAAAGATAATGGAGTGGTGTGGTGGCACACACACATCTATAATCTCATCACTTGGGAGGCTGAGGCGGGAAGATTGCCATGTGTTACATAGTAAGTTCAGAACCAGCCTGGAAGACAGAGAAAGACCCTGTCTCAAAAACAAACAAACAAGTAAAATTAAATTCTACTTTCTCACTTTTAAAGACAATGCTCAAAAAGCTGCTGAAGTTTACACAGCAAGGGGTTGGCTACAGTTCTGCTCTCTTGTGCTCCACACTCACTGGCCTGGGACCCTTCTTCCTGTGGCATCCCTAGACAAAAAGATTGGCACCTCTCTAGGCCCTGCTTGGGAGTTATAGCCAAAAACCTCAATGCAATCTGGTGTCCCAGGATGGCAGGGAGACCTCTCCTAGGGAGGAGGGGACTGGGCTTGGCTTCTCTGGTGACTTGGAAATGCCCAAAAATGGTGCTACCATATGTCCTTCTGACTCTCTAAGGATCCCTGGACCCCTGACTCCCTGTGCCTTCCAGCCTAACAGCCCCTTACCCTGGTAGACAATGAGGCAGCAGTTGTTCTGACATTCAGGGACATCTGCCAGGATGTCCTCAAGCGTACGGCAGAAGAGTTTGGCCTGCTCAAGCCTATCCTCCCGGCTAAAGCCAGCTCTGCCATCCTGTGACATGGCAAACAAGGTCTGCAAGGGGGTGGCATACTCCAGGACACAGGCTCCCACCTGGAAGAGACGAAAGGGAGACACACTGAGTGGGGTACCCAGGTAGACTTGAGCTGGTGCCGTGGGCTGAGGCCGCGCTCCTCAGTCTGCAGAGATGGAGTCCTGGGAAGCAGCCACCCGGAGGCGGCCCGTGCAGTCTGCTTTGCCCTCGTCTCCACCACATCAGAGTGAGGCCAAGTTCACTTCGCCCTTCACAGACCCTTTTCCTAAGATCCCAGTGTAAGGCCCAGAGTACGAGGCTGGCAACTGCTCCAGCTGGGAATGCAGCCTGAGGGCTGTGCTCTGGGGTTTCCCATCCCAAGGAAGGCGTTCTGGTGTTCTTACAGCCTCCACCGAGGGAGCTGGGTGGCCAAGAGCACGGTGCTACCAGCCTGAGATCATCCACTTGCACGCTGTGTCACTGAACTCCTTCGTGAAGCAGGGATCATAGCAGGGTACAGGTGAGTATTCAGTGGGGTAGTCGTGCCACATACCTGAATAGCATCTGGCGCACAGTAAGTGCTCACTAAAAGTTACATATGATTATCATTAAGAACTGAATCTTTCCGAATACCAGGACCATCTGGGGAAACAGGCTCAGGCAGTGTCATGGATTTTTATCAATGCCTAGCCACCACTCAGAGTTTGGGGGTGCCTAATCCCTGTCCAGGGACCCGCATCTACCTTCACACTCACCGGTTGCCCATGTTCTAGAAACTCATAGACACTGTTGGTGTAAACCCGTCCCTTGATGCCAGCTCGGTCATTGACCTGCTGGGGCAGCGCATGCAGGAAGCGAATACTGGGGTCCGCCACACTCAGGTCATCAGGCACCCCGCAGTCCAGAGGGGCCAGGATGTATAGCCGTCGGCTCCCTGCACCCTGGAGTATGTTCTTTTGGAGCTGATTGTAAGCTTGAATCCGAGCCGGGAACCCTGGGGTAGGACAACCCAAGGAATCATCTCTGTTAATCCTGTCTCCCACTCAAGCCAGGCTGAGGCGCAAGCCGGCAGCCTTGTCAGGGGGTAGGTGCAAGAGAGTCAAGGATCTGGCCCTCTTCAATTGTACCCCTTATAATTGCTCAGCTGCAGGTACCCAAGGAGGCAGGGGAAGAGCACCCAGGGGCCTTCCTGTCCCTCCTCCTACTCCCACCACCCTACTTTCTCACTCTGTCTCTTTCTCTGCAATATTAAGGAGCCAACCCAGGGTCTTCACACTGAGCAGCATCTGAAGCCCACTTTTTAGTTTTGATTTTGAGACAAGGTCTCACTATTTGCTAAGATGCCCAAGCTGGGTGCAACTTGAGATCCTTCTGCCTCAGCGTTCTAGAGTGCTGGGATTACAGGCCTGCACCACCAGGCCTGCCTTCCCTTCTCCTTCTTCCATGGCAGCCCCACCCCATCCCATCACAGCTTCCAGAACTCTGACAGGCAGGCAGCCCTGGAAGGTGACACTGCCAGTACAGAGAGCCAGACCTCCAGCTCCAGGACAGCTCCCCAGCAGAAGCTCTGGGGCAAAAAAATAAATAAATAAATAAAATAAATAAATAAATAAATAATTAAAGAAAAAGAAAAAAAAGAAAACCAAAAAAAAAAAATTTTTTAAAAAACCCCGCAGCAATGAGATATGGAAGAGCCATGGCCTTGTCTTGCAGGTCAGAGGAGTGAGATGTATGGGCTCCATGAGGGGTGGTCAAGGGTCTAGGCTCTGGAGACCTGAGTTCAAATCCTGACTCTTCCTCTCTCTAGCTCATATAATGATAGGAAAGTTGCTTATCTCTGAGAATCATACTTATGTCTACAGTAAGGGTGATGATTATCCATCCCTTCCTCACAGTCTAGAAGTTAAAAGAGATAAAGCACATGGGGGGCACGAGACAAATATTTGTTAAAAGCATCTCTAGATGACCTTTGGCAAGTGGCTGAATGGCTTTGGCCCACGTTCCTTACTACAGAGCAGGTACAATGATAGCATCCTTCCTGCTGGAAGAGATGCGTTGGGAATCTGACACTTTGCTAGGCATGAGATGCTTTGAAAAGCATAGCACATTCAGGTACCTGAGAAGCCATGTGCACTACTGTCTAGAAGTAGGGAAGCAGAGGGTGGCCCACCTGGCAGGATCAGCCGGAGATACCCAATGTAATATGACCATGCCAGCCCATGCGCCACGTTGAACTTTCCTTTTTCACAGACTGCAGAAATCTCCGCAGGAGGCAGGCCCTGTGGACAGCAGGACGGGACTCTGTGGCCTCCGTGAAGGACAACCACCGCCCTCCTCCTCTGAGAACCTTTCCCCATCTGCCGCCAACTTGCTCTCCTCTCTGTTATCCTTGAATCCACCTTCTTAGGACATTGTTGGTGCCACTTCTAGGGCCACACCTTTTTACAAATTTGTTTATTTACTTATTTTGTGATACTGGGAATTGAACCCAGGGCCTTTGCACTGAGCTCCATCCCCACAGCCCTTTTCTAAAACAGTGTCATTAAGTCACTAGCTTGCCAAGGCTCAAACTTGCCATCTCCTCCCTCAGCCTCACAGGGCTGGGATTACAGGCATGTGACACCAGTCCCCGCTAGGGCCACAATCCCCACCAGTCCCAGTGCTGAGCTCAGGCAGGTCACTCTGGCCATAGCATCTACTCAGTCAAACCTTCCACTTCCCTTTGAGTCATACCTTGAGGCCCAAGAGGATATTCAGGGCTTCCGAGAGGCCAAGGAGGGCAAGCGTCCAGCTGAGGGGCAGGCCGCTGGCGCTTGGAAGAGAGCAGTAGAAGTAGCAGGACAGCAGCAGCACGGCCCCTCGGCGAGTGGGGCAGCCCAGACAGGCCCGCGTGGCCTTCCAGTAGCTGCCCTGGTACCTGCAGGAGGCAGCCCCACTCAGCCACGCAGGTGCAGGGGTGGAGGCAGGGCAGCGACACCTGTTAGGCACTCAGTCACCATAGGGACTACAGTGCATTACCTGGAATGGACATGGCACAGCTCCTCGGCCAGACAGCAGACCTCTTTCAAGAGCAGTCCCAGCTGCAGAGAAGCTAGGTAGAACACCAGGTAGCGAAGAGTGTGGTCTGGGGGTTCCCCCAATCCCCAGAGGGCCACCAGGCAGGCACCTAGCAGGACCAAAGCTGCCTGCTCAGCCCTGTGACCCCTGGGATGGGGGATAGACGGATGCAGATTGGAGCGCGGCATCTGTGGGCACCAAGAACTTTGTGGCCATGATCCCGCCCATGTGGAACTAAGGCCCTGGCTGGGTTCCTCTCCCAGCTTCCCTTTCCCTGGCACCCAGCCATTCCCATAGGCTGGGCTTGGGGACACTTCAACAGGACGGCCTGGCCACACCTCAGTCCACAGCTCCTGCCCAGGAGAGGTCTGCTGCAAACGCAAGAGCCCGACCCCACCCCATGTCCCATCCCTACCCCGTCCCACGAGCTCCTGGGAGACCACAGATGTGGTGAATACAGAAGGTAATGCCTATCCCATACCTAGACCTCCCGAGTGCCATCCTGCACAACCCACCAGGGACCCTTGCTGCCCTGGGCTCCTGGTCCCTGGAATGAGCCCCAGGGAGGACTTCAGTCAGCTCAGGGAGCAGGGACAGCTGGTCTCACCTCCAGGCCTGGCCTGGCCTTGGGAGTCCAGCTGGACGGCCCCTCCCTACCTTTGCCTCATGCACACTGGCCGTTCTCGGAGACCACAGGCAGCCAAGGGCTGATCGGCAGCAGCTGCTGGAGCCTCTCCTTCTCCGTGCAGCTTAGAAACGAAACTTTGAAAACCACTGAGGCTATTTCAGCAACACTCCAGCCCTGGCACCTCGCCAGACCACAGCTTTAGGTGCAGAGGGAGAGGGGATTTCCTGTCTCTGGGAGGCAGGAAGGGCAGGCTCCACAGACCTGACAAGCCATGCCTGCATGTTAGAGTGGGGATAAGGCTTGAGAAAGCCCTGCTCTGCTCGGTCACCCTTTGCTACCCAAAAACTGGGGGTGTTCCAAAAGTCATCCCCTCACCTGTAGCCACGATCCTCACACTAGGCTCCCTTCAAGATCGTAGGATCCACCACACTCTGACAATCGCCAGCAGGACTCCATACAAGGGCCAAAGGCCAAACATAAGGTGTCCCTGTCAAACTGCTATGGTTTCCAGCTGCAGATTCTCTTCTTCTGAAGACTAGGATCTCAGGAGGAGGCGAAGGAAACAAGCAAGTTTTGTTTTCTGTAACCCACAAAGGGCCTGGTAGGAGGAGCTGGTGCTTGGGCTCTGCTTGTAAGTGGCCACGCCTTTGATTCCTAGGCAGCTCCGAAGGGGAACATATATCTGATATTAACTCCTAAGTGCAGGGCTGGAGGAATAGCTCAGTGGTAAAAGCTTGCTTAGCAAGCACTAGGCCCTGAGTTTTATTCCGTAGCACCACATAAACCAGACGAGGTAGTGCATACCTGTAATCCTAGCACTTAGGAGGCTGAGGCAGAAGGATTGCCAGGAGTTTGAGGGCAGCCTGGGCCACATGGTGAGTTCAGGACCAGCCTGGACTGCAGAGTGAGACCCTGTCTCAAAATAATAGTGATAATAATACTAAAGTGCTTGCCAGCAGAGCCAAGTGCTACATGCATCATTTCACTTAGTCCTCTGGGCGATTGTATTGGGTGGCTGTCATTCTTTCATCATTTTACAGAGAAGTAATCTGAGGCCAGCAAGGTGAAATGACTTGCTCTAGTAAGAGAGAGAGAGAGAGAGAGAGAGAGAGAGAGAGAGAGAGAGAGAGAACCTGGGATCAATTCAAGTCCCAGCTCACTCTGGGCCTTGGTTTCCTGAGAGGGGATGGTAGGTACTAGGACCAAATTTCATGTGGTTTCCCCTGGTGTAGGGCTGTGGCTGCTGCCTGGCAAGCTGCTATGCAGAGGAGACGTCAGGGAAGGCTGCTGAGTGGGTTAAGGTGGCACCCTCAGAGTGGCAGGAGTTCATCCCTGCCTGGATCTTTCCCTACATTACAAGCAGACACAGGAAGAGACACATGCATATATTTCTGGCATCTAGGGAGCATTTTTGGCTTCCTGGAAACTCTCTGGTTACTGAAAATAAATTCTCTAAGGATGGAGGAAATTCCCTACACTTTCAGTTTCCTAAAACTGACTCACTTAAAGATCTGGAAGGCTAGATGACAAACTACTAACAATGATTCCCCTATGAAATGAGAGTCTGGGTGGTTTTTATCCTGTTTTTCTCTTTCCCTCACTACAACAACATGCATTACTTGTTTGATGGTTAAAATGTAAAGAGAGAAAAATCCCAACATTGCTGCTTAGAGCCTCCCTACACTCCCTCTGTCCTCTCTCACTTCCTCACCCCAACTGCCTGGGCTTCTTTCCAGGTCTGCATTTGCTTTAACAGAAGCCTTGCAGGCCCAGAAGGCACTGGGGCCAGCCACTCAGGAAGAGCAGGCTGAGGTCTGGCTGTTGGGACCAGCTGGAGGCCAGTGGGCAGCCCAGCATGGGACCTCGCCTCCGAGAGCCTGACTGCAGAGAAAGGGGAGGTTGCTGAGGGGCAGAGGGCCCCATCTCAGCCTGCAAATGCCAGGCCAGGAGTTGTGCACACTTGTTGCTTGTGCATTCTCTGTGTGTGTCCTGTCTTCCTGCTTTGTGACAGGGACTGTGCAAGCCTTGGAGAGGACGTCCAATGAGTGTGTCAGACCGTAGCATCTACAGATGGGCAGAGGAATCAGGCGTGACCATCTAAGAAAGAAATTATGACTACAGATGTGGTGAGTGATGCAAAGGATGCATTTGCCTCACTAGTCTGCGGCGAACGCCCAATTTCAGATTTCCATGAAAATATGCCATTTAAACTAAATTTGGGAGAAGTGTCAAAGGGACTGGGGTAGAGATATCAATAGAATCTTCTGAAAGAAGCAGCACACACCAAGGGCCTGGAGTCAGCAGGAAATTGGCCTGTGAAGGACAGTGAAATGGCTGGTATAACTGGAATGTGTTGGGGTAGGGAGACTGTGTTACTTTCCCAGCATCTCTGTAACAAAGCATCACAAATCCGGTGGTTTAAAACAACAGAAATGTATTCCCTTAGAGTTCTGGAGACCAGAAGTCTGAATCTAGAAACAAGGTGTTGAGTGAACCATACTTCCACTGAGGGTTCTGGAAGAAGCTCTTTCCCTGCCTGCCTCCTGTACCTTCCAACAGCCCAGGTGTTCCTTGGTCTGTAGGAACCAAGTCTCTGCCTTCCTCCTCACCTGGCGTCCTTCTCCCTATGTGCCTGTCTTCACCTGGCCCCTTTCTCTTCTTACAAGGCCCACCTTGATAACCTAATTTTAACTAATTACATCTGCAAAGACCTCATCATTAAATAAAGCCACATTTATAGATTTCTATGTTGAATATGGTTTGTCTGGTAGGAAATTCACATTGGAATTTAATCTCCATGGTGAGGAATTAAGAGATTGGAACCAATTCACCATGATGTCTTTAAACCAGGCTTGTTGGCACAAGCTTATAATCTCAGGACTCTGGGAGAATCACAAGTTTGAGATCAGCCTGGGCAACTTAGTAATTCAGCAAGATCCTGTCTTAAAATTGAAAACTAAAGACATATGCTGGAGATGTAGTATTTGCATACCCAGTACCACAAAAACAAAACAAAACAACCGGGGCCTCTGGGAGATGGTTAGACTTAGACAAAGTTATCAGAGAGGACTCCTATGGTTGGATCCCAGCTGCTTTATAGGAAGGAAAAGCTGGGCCTGGTGACTCGGGCCTGTAATCCAAGTACTGTGAAGACTGAGACAGGAGAATTGCGGATTCAAGCCCAACCCGGACTACTCAAAGATCAAAAACTAAAAAATGGCCTTGGGTTGGATCTCTAATACTGAGGAGGGGGAGAGTAGAGACGAGTCGGGACAATGCAGGTATCCTGGTCTCTTGCCATGTGAGGCTGTACACTGACCGCTGTGGGACTCCCCAACAAGAAAGACCGTATTATAGTGACATTATTATAGTGACATCCCCTCAACCTTCAACCAAGATCGCAAGCCCCTTTCCTTTATAACTTCCCATTTGTGTTATTTTATTAGTAACAGAAAATAGACCAAGACTTAGTTACTGGAAGTAAGGACTTGAGCATGTCTCTTTCCAGACACAGTTCGACCCCTAAGAGGGTCATAATGTAAGAAGGGGACTGGAATGTGATTAGGACACTGTGGAAATACTATGTGAGGTGCTTGCACGGAGTCGTCCTCAACGGGCAGAGAGCGCAGCGGTATCGAGGGGCAGGGTTCGCAGATGGGCTGTCTGGTCTTCTGAGGAGGAAGTCAAGGCTGGTGGGGAAGTCAGGCCCAAGCTGCAACTGCCTGGCTTACAGGCTGCTATGCTCACGCTGCGTCAGGGTAGTCGTCTCTTCCCTCCAGACACCCCGGAAGTACCTGTCTGGGCAGGCTTTTGATTCTATTTGCAGCCCAGTTATAGCTCCCATAAATCTTTCCTGGAACTTGTCATCAGTATTCCTGGAAGAGACACAAGCCCTGTGCAGCCCTTCAGAGCCACTCAGCCTCAGCCCTGGACAAGGGGTGAGGGGGTAAGGGGCTGTCTGATCTCTCAGGGCTTGCCCACACATCCCCAGTGTCCCTTAATCGTGCTGGAACAAGGATACAGGGGGCATCTGAATATCAGTTAAAGGTAGGCATGGTCAAACCAGGCATGATGGCACATACCTGTAATCCTGGCACTCAGAAGGCTGAGCAGGAGGATTGTTAACCTGGGCTACGTAGTGAGTTCACAGGACCAGCCTAGATACAGAGACTCTGTCTCAAAAAAAAAAAAAAAAAAGAAAAAAAAAGAAAAAAAAACTAGGCATGTGTACACCTGTAATGCCTGTAATGTAATCCCAGAACTATGAGAGGCTCAGGCAGGAAGAGCACAAGTTTAAGAAAGACAGCCTGGGAACTAGAAAAATAGCACAGTGGCTACAGCTCTTGCCTAGCTAGTGCAAAACCCTGAGTTCAATTCCCTAGCACCACATAAGCCAAGCACAGTGGCACAGACATATAATCCCAGCACTGGAGAGGCTGAAATAGGAGGATTGCTGTTTAAAGCCAGACTGGACTACATAGGGAGTTTAGGACCAGCCTGGACTATAGATAGAGTCTCAAAAAGAAAAAAGGTCTCAAAAAGAAAAAAGGTCTTAAAAAGAGAAAAAGAAGTTTAAGGTAGTAGCATATGCTTGTAATCCCAGCACACTGGAGGTTGAGGTAGGGGGATCACTAGTTTGAGTTCCTGACTTAAAAAAAAAATCTAGGATTTAGCTCAGTGGAAAGGCCTTGGACTTAATGTTTTGATCCTTTGTACACAGGCCCTAGATTCAATCCTTGGTCCCACATATGTACATATAAGACACACATGTGCACATGCACACACACACATACACACATACACACACAAATAAATATCAGCTGACTACTGTAGAACCAAAATCCAGTCTGGCCTCTGCTTCTCCTAGATGTGTGATCTTGGCCTGGTTATTCAATCCTGACCCACTGGGACCAAGGCTAATGTATGTTTGTGTCTTTCTTTTCAACCAAAAAAGTTTAAAAGTAAAAACAAAACAAAAACCCAGGAATAACAATTACTTGTTTGTTTGTTTGAGACAGAGTCTCACTCTGTAGTCCAGGCTGGTCCTGAACTCACTATGGAGCCCAGGCTGACCTTGAACTAAGGGTAATTCTCCTTCTCAGCCTTCAGCATGCACCACCACACCCAGTTTATGTGGGGAATTGAACTCAGGGTCTTGAGCTTGCTAGACAGGTGCTTTAACTACTGAGCTATTCCTACAGCCCACAATTATTGACTAAGATATAAAGAAATCAAAATACTCATATGTTGCTGCTGAAAATTTTAAGTGATCAACTACATTTACATATTTATTTATTTTCAAGACAGGATCTCACTGTGTAATCCACGCTGGCCTTAAATTCGCTATGTAGCAGGCCTCAAACTTGTGAGCCTCAGCCTCCCAAGTGCTGGGATTATAAGTGTGTACCACACCTAGCTCATTACAACTATTATATTATTGTCAATATTTACTGTCTTAGCCAGACCTTGTGGTATGGACCTGTAATCCCAGCACTGTGGGAGGTTGAGGAAAGAGGATTGCAAATTTGAGACCCGCTTGGCAACTGAGTAAGTTAGTGAGACATTATCTGAAAATCAAAACCAAAAAAGAGTCTGGAAATATAGCTCAATGCAAAGGCTCTTGGTTCAATCCCTTGTACACACATGCGCACATGCATGCACACACACACACATACTGTCTTTAATCTCTGCTTCTTTTCCTACTAGAAGAGGCAAAAGCATGTATGAAACTGTCACCTTCCTATGGTAACAATGCCTTCTTCTAGAATTCCTTCTCTTCAGAAGAACCCAAGAAGAACCTGCGACGCTTCCTGAGCAGGTATCACTCTTAATCAAAAATAGATCCATTGTAATTTCCTTCCTTCCTTCCTTCCTTCTTTCCTTCCTTCCTTCCTTCCTTTTTTTTTTTTGTCAGAGCTGCTTGAAAGTAGATAATGCATTTCTCTCTATGAATACAAATCTTTTAATGTTGGAGTCCATGTATTTAAACTTTTTAAGGAGCTTATTGAAGTTTGCAAAGCCTCTATTGAGGGGCTAGGGATGTAGTTCAGTGGCAAAGCACTTTCCTAGCATGCACAGAGATCTGAGTCTGATCTGTAGTGCCATGAAGAGGGAGGGAAGGACAGAAGGAGGAGAGGGGGAGAGAGAGAGAGACAGGGCAAGGGCTCAGTGGTCCATGACTGTATTCCCAGCTCTGTGGGAAGCTGAGACAAGAAGATCATAAGTTCTAGCCCAGCCTGGGTAACTTAGCAACTTAGCAAGATCCTGTCTTAAAAAAATTTAAATCCTTTCAGGCTGTGGGTTCAATTCCTGGAAAAATTGATAGAAAGCATTATGGTTTGGAACTGAAATGTTCCCAAAAAGCTTCATATATTTGGATATTTGAATTATCTATGAATTTTGAGAGTTCTTGAGAGGTGGGGCCTGATAGCATGGGACAAATTACTGGCTGCACAGTGGATTACTGGGCATGTGGCCTGGAAGGTTATATACTCTTGCTCTAGCTTCTTACTGATCCTTCCAGACACCATTTATGTACTCTTTGGTGACATCACTCCAAGCCCTTGTTCCTCCTTCCCTGTCTTGGTTGCTGTCTCAGTTACTTTTTCATCAGTGTGACTCAATACCCAACATCCACAACTCAGGGAGGAAAGATTTATTGTAGCTTACAGTTTCAGGAGGCCATAGCACATTCACAAGTGGGTGGCTGGAAAACAATGGGAACACACAGCAGGGCTGGAGCGGAGGCAGGGCCAGAGCCAGAGCTCCAACAGCTGAGATCCTTGCAACATGGTGGAAGAGAGAGCATGGGAAGAAAGGCGGAACCAGCTCACACCTCTCCAGGTCAAGTCCACGCCTTTCCCCCTTCCAGCCTGGCCCCACCCGCCAACTCTACACAGTATCTATAGGAACATGAGGCTTTCGGGGAACACTCTGGGTCCAAACCACGCTATTCTACCCCTGATCCCCAAAAGACTCACGGCCACCTCCTTAAGCAAAATGTAATTAGTCTCTCTTCAAAAATTGCCAAAGTCCCAAAGTTCCAGCACTGCTAAAAAGTCCAAAGTCTGCCCTGAGGTAAAAGGCAAACTCTCAGCTGTGAGCCCCTGCTAAAACCAAAGAGTTGAGTTCTTCCAACATACAATGGCACAGGGTGAACATTCCCATTCCAAAAGGGAGGAACAGGAGGATAAAAGGCAACAGGAACAAAACTCCTAAACCCAGCAGGGCAAGTGTTAAATCCTATAGTCCCATGTCCAGCACCTGGGGGTAAACTGTGGCAGGGCATGAACTCCGGAGGGCTTGGGTGGCCCGCAGCATCGCTGCTGGCTGTAATCGCCATCTTTTCTGTCCATGCACCGCCCTCAGCTTTCCTCAACCCATGATCCATGCTTTTGGCTTCTCCAGTTCCTGTGTTCTCCACCGCACCTCTGTCTTCCCCTTTATAACTTCACATATTGCCCTCCCAGGGGCACATTGCCTGGCCCCAAAGCCTTCCTCTGAAATCTGGAGGAAGCCCCCATGAACCCACAACTCCAGCACTCCGTAAACCTCTAAAGCCAGGACCACGTGGACATCTCCAGGATCTGCTATTGGCTTGAGCAGTCGCCTGAGCCTCTTGGACCTATGCTGTAGAAGTCTCCGAGTTCTTGAATGGTTGAACTCCAGGCTGCTGAACTCTAAAAAACATTTTTTCTTTTGGGCCTGTGGCATACTTCTCAGAGCAAAATCTTTTACCTCTCTGCCCTTGAGCTAGTGTAGGGAGGGGTACTCTACACAGTATCCATAGGATCATGAGGTTTTTGGGGGACACTCCAGATCCAAACCACAACAGTTGGTTTTCTCCTTGCTGGGGCACAATATCTGATGTTCACACTCAAGGGAGAAGAGGTTTATTTTAGCTCACAGTTTCAGAGGGTCTTGGTCCATTCAGTAATGGACAGTCAGCAATGGTGGTTACATGCAGGGAGGCCCAGCTAGACGAAAAGCTGTTTACAGAATTTCAACAGGAAATGGAATGAGTGAGGAAGGGCCAAGCTGGTATACGTCCTTCCAGGTCACGTCCTGGCGATCCATCCCTTCCAGGTCAAGCCACAAGTATCCCCCCTTTCTAGCCAGGTACCACCTCTTAACAGTAGATGGAATCTGTCAATATTCCACAAAACCCAAATACCTGAGGCTTCCAGATCCAAACCATAACCACCTCCTCTTCTTCCTCCTCCGTTCTCAGCTGTTCCTCCTTCTCCTCCTCCTCCTGGGTGTGGTATTTGAGGATTGAGCCCAGGCACTTGGCATGCCAAACGCACTCTGCCCAAGCCACGCCCTCATCTCCATGGCAGGGATCTTGATGCAGCTGTCGGTGCTGGAATCCTCTGGTGCCTGCTTAAGTACGGCAGCAGCCTGGGCCAAGGCTCTCCGCAGGCGGCAGGGCCTGTGGGCTGCTGTGACAGCTTCATACATCAGATCAAAAAGGTGGTGCTTGGAGAAGAAAAGCGTTCTGCTGCTGGGAGGAAGATCACCAGCAGAAGGAGGATCATGGGAGCATTACCAACAACAAGCAAGGTATGGAAAGACACGTTATGCTGCAGAGTGCTTCTCTATTTCACAATGCAAGAGGGTGCCCAGAAGAGAGGCTGGATCATGGATGATTTCCTATGGTGGGACGCCAGATTACGTGCTTATTGATGCGCTTCAAGGCCCTGGCATTCTCACCATGCTGGGACACAAGAGTTTCTATGTGCAGCCAGCAACATTGCACCAAAGCAAGACCATTATCCTGTTCCTGAAAGCCTTTTAGCCAGACCCGGGGTGTAGGCCTGCAATCCCAGCACTCTGGGAGGCTGAGGCAGGAGGATCACAAATTCAAGCCTACCTGGAGCTACTTAGCAACTTAGTGAGACCTTGCCTCAAAATCAAAAATAAAATGGACCGAGGGTATAGCTTAATATACAGGTGCTGGGCTCAATCCTCAGTACCTCGAAATTAACTAATTAATTAAAAAAATAAAAGCCTTGAAGCCTGGCATTGACTTGGCTTTTTGTGCATGAAAGTTCTTTCAGACATCTGTCTCCAGATAGAGAAGTTCCATCTGTATTGAAGATTTGCTCTGACAGTTCCCTCCACAATTAGCCTGTCCAGCATTTCCAAAACTCTAGCTGCCTTCACAGACACACCACTCGCTTTCGTGTTATATAATGAATAATGATTCTTGAATCATTTAAACTACCCACAGCCAGCAGTAAATTCAGCATTAGGGTGGAGTAGAGCTTTTTCTTTCAATATCACAAACTTGCTTTGGTTCTGATCATCACATACTGAGGGGGATATAATTCCACGTCCGCCCTTCAGCCTAGGTTATTGCAAGTTTCTTATGGGGTAGGGGTGTACTTCAGTGTTAAAATGCTTGCCCAGCATGTACAAGGCCCTGGTTTCAGGTACCCACCATCACATAAAGATTAGCTGGGCAGCTGGGCACACTGGTGAATGCCTGTAATCCCAGTACTTGGGTGGCTGAGGCAGGAGGGTTGCTGAGATAGGGCAAGTTCAAGCCTAGCTTAGGTAACTTGGCAAGGTTCTGTCTCAAAATCAAGATAAAAAGTGAGCTGTGAATGTAGCTCAGTGTCAAGGCCCTGAGTGCAGTCCCCAGTACCGAGGAGGAAAATAGTGAAGCTTAATTTTGTCCCTAAATGTGGGACTAAGCAGGTCATAAGTCACTATGGTGCCCTCTTTGTTCTCTTTCTTAGATTACCTGCTGTGGGCATGTAGATACTCTAGCAGCCATATGAAGAGGCCCAGGTGGTGAACTACAAGGCTTTCCACCTCAAGCTACAGTATCTTGCCAGGTGCATCAGTCAACCACCTGGCCAGCCACTCAGCTGCAGGAAAGCCTTTAGATAACTGAAAACACAGAGAACATCCTGCGACAATCTTCTGGGATACCCCAAGCCAAACCTTCCCGAGGGTAAGCCTTTCTTGAATTGTTGAATCTGAAAAACTGTGAAATAAGTGCTTGTTGTTTAAAACCACTACATTTGCACTCTGTAGTGAGTTCAGGACCAGCCTGGACTGCAGTGTGAGACCCTGTCTTACCAAACAAAAAGAGAAACCACTAAGTTTGGACCTAATTTGTTACACAGCAGTAAATATAATACTGCAAAGTAATTTTATTATTTATGTTTCATTTATTTAGTTTTGGGCAGTACAGGGGATGGAACTCAGTGCATTTGCACTTAGCTATATCCCCAGCCCATTTTATTTATGTTTTTATTTATTTGCTTACTTATTTTTGAGACAGGGTCTCACCCGCCTGGACTTATTATGTAGCCCAAGCTGGCCTTGAACACTGAAAAAAAAATGATCGGGAAGAAATGAGTAAGAGAAAAATGGAAATAAAGCTTCATGTGGGGCTCGTCACTTCGGTTGTATAACCCCATCAAGAGGATTTAGTGGTGTTGGTTTTGGAGCTCTGTTTTGCTTTGGGTTTAGCTTTGGTTTCAGTTTTTCAGTCTTGGTGATTGAACACAAGGCTTTTTGCTTCGAGCTAATTCCCCAGCCCTCTTTTTTCATGTCTGTTTGTGACAGGGCGTCACGAAATTGCTGAATTGCCTGGGTAGGGCTTGAATTTATATTCCTCTTGTCTCAGCCTTCCAGAGTACACCTGACCCAGCTGGTCTTTAGTAGTTTGAGTGAAGAATCCTTGCAGGATGGAGGGTCACGAGCCCACTGCAAGTCATCATCCCAAGGCTCATACTTTTCCTGAGCCTTGTTGGTGGGAATGCAGTGCCTGCATCAGGGGAGGTGACCTTGTGGTTCCCTTGCCCCGCAGCGTATCGGATCCTTGGATGCTGAGGGCCCAAAGGTGCTTCTTCCTCATCTGGGGGCTGTTGTTGGGCTTCTTAGTTGTGCGCTCAGCAACACACTCCATGATCAATCTCAGACTGGGCAACTCTTCCTGTGCCAGAGAGAAGAAAGCTCAGCACACCGTATAGACTCTCTTGGATTTTTTTTTTAATTGATATTTGAATAGCGTGGGGTGCTGATCCTTTGCCTGATCACCAGGCGCCCTCCCAGGAAGCAGGAAGCCAGACCAGCCCACCCTTTCCTGTTTGGCCTGTTGCCATCTTCCTCATTAACACTGGCTCAGTCACTGACTTCTTGGACAGAGTACAAGTTTCAACCTTGTTTGCTGTCAGCTGTGGGGCCCTGGCAAATGTGCTTACAGAGTCATTGACATGAGAAAAAAAAACACGTTGTGGCTTGGATCTGGAATGTCCCCCAAAAGTCTCATGTATTTGGATGTTAGGGATTGTCTATGGAACCATGTGCTGTTGGGAGATTGGGGCCCGGTCTGGAGGGGTGGATTGCTGGCATATAGATTGGATTATAGGCATGTGGTGGGGGCTTATCACACCTTCCACACCTGGATGCAGGAGGGGCCAGCTGGTCACTGGGAAGGGACCTGGAAGTACACACATGCTGCTATCTTCCTCTTGGGCTTGATGAGATTGGACTTGATGGGACTTGGCTTCCTGTTTGTGATGTCATGAGGAGCTGCGTCCACCTCTGCCTCTGCCATGTACTTCCATTGCTGCCAGCCACCCCTGAATGGATTGTGACCTTCTGAAACTGTAAGCTAAGATAAAACTTTCTTCCCCTAAATTTGTGGATGTCAGGTATTGAATCACAGCAATGAAAAAGTAACTAAGGCAATACATAAATAAATTAAAGGGACTGTAGGCATAGCCCAGTGTTTAGAATACTTGACTAGCATGCACAAAGCACTGAATTCAATCCTCTAACACCACATAAAAATTAGTCTAGTATGGAGGCATACATCTATAATGTCAGCCCTGGGCAGGCTGAGGCTCGAGGATTGCCATGAGTTCAGGGCGAGCATGAGCTATATAGTGATTTTAGGACCAGCCTGGACTACAGAGAAAGACCCTCTTTCAAAAAAAAAAAAAAAAAAAAAAAGGAGGGAATTAGAGCAACTTTTTCTAAAGAACAGTAAGGGACAGAAGAGCCTTTCTCCTTGTGACCACAGAAAGCAGAAGTAGGACAAGTCAACATAAGTGACAAGTTTCAGTTGGAAATCAGGAAGAAACTTTAAATGACATAGGATGCTTTTTGGGGGGAGGGTGAGTTGCTGTCAGCAAAGGGGTTTGCAGGAAGCCCAGTGGGCTCTTGTGAGTAACTGATTGCAGAAAGAACTCCGGAGTGCTTGGGGGTGTGACTTCCCACGGTCCCAGGCCACTGAGATGTGGAGGAAGTCACTGGGGTGTCTTTATGGTGGGGAAAAGGGGTGGAGGTAGATGTTTTTTCTACTTGAACAACTTGAGCCAAGCTGGTCAAGTTCATCTACCCACACTCCACATTTCTCTATCCCAGGCCCGCCTGTCAGGCCTTAAGAGGCCATGCTACTGGCACTAGTGACACCTGGTGGCCAGTAGAACTAAGACAGTTTATGTTTGTGTCCCAGGGCCTAGTACCATGCCTGCAGCAGAGAAGTCCTTCCCATTTAAGGGGCAAAAGAATAAATGAATGCAGATTAGAAAGAGAAGGAAACCAGGCCTGGTGGCTTTGGCCAGTAACTCCAGAACTCTGGGAGGCTGAGGCAGGAGGACTGCAACTTTGGGCCCAGCCTGGGTAATTCAGCAACTTAGTGAAATACTGTCTCAAAATCAAAAATCAAAAATGGACTCAGATGGAGCTCAATGTGAAGGCCCTGGGTTAGATCCCTAGTATGAAAGAGAGACAGAAGGAAGAGGAGACACTGTTTGGGCCCAGAGACATACCAGGGGACCACCAGAGACTGCAGAAGGGACTAGATTCATCTGCTTAGGGATGTAGAGACAAGACCTCCGCTCTGTCCCTCCACCTCTTCCTCATTTCTCTGTGTGCCCCCCTCTCTGTGACTGTCCTGTGAGGCAGAGGAAGAAGCTACTTAGGAAAAGAATGAAGTAAATTAAAGCTGCTCCAACATCTGGGCTCAATTGTGCTTTGGTGCTACAAATAGAGGCCAGCGATTGGTGCTGGTCGCACCTGAGCACCACTTCTCAGGAAGAGGACACCGTGGATGTAGCCCAGTAGGAGGGCACTTGCTGACTCCCACTTGGCACTGAGTCCAAGCCCTAGCATGAAAAAGAAGAGTCGGGCATGATGGTGCTAATCCCAGCACTCCGGGAAAATGAAGCAGGAGGATCACAAGTTTGATTCCTATCTGGGAACTTAGTGAGAACCTGTTGCAAAATAATAAATAAAAGTAAATGAGAAAGCTAGACATATAATTCAGTGTGATAGCCCTGAGTTCAAGCTCCAGTACAAAAAGAAAAGAAAGAAAGAAAGAAAGAAAGAAAGAAAGAAAGAAAGAGGAAGACTCTGAGACAAGCAGGAAACGGCTTAAATTCTCACAGTCAAATTATAGCAGGACCAGGAATCCCAGCTTCACTTCCTCTGGGCCCCTAAGACAGAAACAGGAAAGGAGCAGTTGCTGAGAAGAGCAGGCACAGCTCCTTAGTCAGGAAGGCCTGGATGGCATCACCATGGACTCCTCAGCACACCTTTCCTTTCCAGCTGGTTCTACATGGCTGCCCTAAACTAAGTGTGCATCCCTACCCAGCCACCCCGTTTATCCCCCATGACTATGGTTGGCTTGCCAGCTCAGAGTTCCAATTTCCTAACCTGCAAAAGATGGTTTGAAGTATGAAAGAGACTGGACACTATGTGCTTCAAACAGGCCTTGGCGAGCTGGAGGAATAGCAGAGCAGTTAGATCACTTGCCTAGCGAGCTCAAAGCCCTGAGTCTGACCGCCCAGCACCACACAAGTATGGTGACATGCCTGTAATCCCAACACTTAGGAAGCTGATTGCCTGAGGCTGAGGCCAGCCTGGGCTACATAGTGAGTTCAGGACCAGCCTGGAGTGCAGTGTCCCCCCAGTTTGTCTATGTCTCGTAAAAAAGGGAGAGGGCTAGTTATATAGCTCAGTATGAAACCCCTGGTCTCAGTATCTATTTCCACAAACACACACACGTGCAACAGGGTTTGGCACATTCAAATAGCGGGCTTCTGGTAAAACAGCTGCTACTAGTATCATTACTCTAGTTACAGCTCAATTCCAATTCACCCCAGAACCCTCAGCCTCATGGGGACATGCTCAAGACGAGAGGCAGGTGAAGACCCAAGATACCGCTGCGGTCTGTGTTGGCTACACAGGGCACCTGCAGGCTGGTTTCCCTTGGTACCTTCTGTATGGGTGGGCAGAGCCTGGTTTGTGGCCTCAGCCTGGTTTTTGGCTTTCATTCCTTGAGGCTATAGTGAGCGATCTGTCTTAGGCTAGGCTTGAGTTTTCTCTGATAGGTCAGAAAAACCAGACAAGGTGGTGCTGGATTAAAGTTCCTAGCTGCCTTGTGGCATTGACAGCAGAGGAGGATGGCGTGATGACAGCACAGAGATGGGAACTGATACTGGGACCCAGGCTCTCCTGGGCAGCCTTCAAAGGAAGAGTGTCCCTAAATCGCACCCCTAGAGAACTATGGGTGGCAGCAGATGGGGGACTGGCAGGTTTCACTACTCTCTAATAACTTTCCGCCACCCCAACAGTACCCCCCCCCCAATCCCTACTTGTGCTAAGAATTGAGCCCAGGACAGTCACACTGAGATATAGCACAACTTTTTTTCTTTCTTTCTTCCTTCCTTCCTTTCTTCTTTCTTTCTTTCTTTCTTTCTTTCTTTCTTTCTTTCTTTCTCACTGTGTAGTTCATAGTAGTCTTAACTCACTATGTAGCCCAGGTTGGCCTTGAGCTCATGACAATCCTTCTGCCTTGACCTCCCATGTGTGCCAAAATGCCCAGCTAATTTTTATGTGGTGCTGGGGAATCAACCCAGGGCCTGTGCACACTAGGCTAGTGCTCCAGCTTATCCCTCCTGGTGCCCAGTCCTAGAACTGCCTCAAGGTTAGAACCTGTCCAGATACTCACTCATTCAGTCCTCAGCAAGTCCTTAGAGAGCTCCTTCTCTGGGCCATGCCCCTTGCTCTGTGAATGAAATAGCTCCAGCCCTTGTCATAAACAGCTTACATTCCAGTTGGGCAGACCATGAAGCAATCAGGCAAAACTGCACCTAATAACCACTGTTCTGTCTTGAAGCAAGCCCCGGAACGTCAGGAGACCAGGACAGGGTGACTTTCAAACTCAACATGAAGAAATAGAGCCAGTTCTTTTTAGGAAGGGAAATCTGTGCCAGGGGGAAGAGTCTGGTGTCCTGGAGCTACAAGAAGCAGGTCTCTACCACGGAAGCTCTGTTAAGGTGGATTCCAAGCCCAAGGATTCTGAGTTGGTGGGCGGAGTTAGGAACCCCAAATCTGTGCATGTAATAAGCTCCACCAGAGATTTTGGCACAGGCAAGGCTGGATCAACATGTGTGGGAGGAGGCCCAGTGGCACAGACTTGCTGTCCCAGCACTCGAGAAGGCTGAGGCTCTAGGACTGAATTTGAGTCCAGCCTGGGCAACTCTGCAAGACCCTGCCCCAACATAGAAAAAAAAGCCAGGGATCTGGGAGACAGGGCTCAGAGTTTAGCTCAGGACTTGATCCTTAGTAAAAATAAAAGAAGAAACAACCAAGCAAGCAAAGCAAAACATGAGAGGGGCATTGAGGAAGATGAGTGGACGGGCTGCAGGTAGCAGGAGCCAGGAGGTGAAAGGTTGGTAGGGCAGGTGGAGGAGTTTGAGGGGGGTGTGTGTGTGTGTGTGTGTGTGTGTGTGTGTGTGTGTGTGTTACTGAGGACTGAACCCAAGGCCTTTGCGTTGACCTACATCCATCCTCAACCCATTTTACTTTTCTTTTTTGAGACAATGTCTTGCCAAGTTATAAGTTACCCAGGCTGGACTTGTGATCCTCCTGCCTCAGTCTTCCAGGGTGCTAGGCTTACAGGTGTTGCTACCATACCTGCTGGACAGATACTGGAGAGGGCTAGAACTAGGGGAAGAATCTTCACAAAGATTCCACCTCTTGGGAAGAAGTGGGTTGAAGAGGAGTGCTGGCTGAGGTGGCTCTGCAGCTTGAGGTGGATTAGGTGTGCTTTAGCAGACAGGCAGCCAGAGCAGTGCAAGGGCTCTGAGCAGCCTCTGAGCCCAGGAAGTCCTGGCCTTGAGACGCAAGGGATGGAAAGCAACACAAGTGGCAAGGCGCCAAAACAGTAAAAGGATTCAGGGGCATATGTGGGGCTGGGAGGTGCAGCCCAGTGGTTAAAGTACTTGCTTGGCATGCGCAAAGCCCTAAGTTCCATTCCCAGCCCTACATAAAGATTAGGCAGGCCTGATGGCGCATGCCTGGAATCCCCTCACTCAGGAGGCTGAAGCAGGAGAATTACTTTGATTTTGAGGTCAGCCTGGGCTACACAGCAAACTCAGAACCAGCTTACAGAGTGAGATCCTATCTCAAAATAAAATAAAATTACCAATTAAAAAAAAGAGAGAGAAGTATGCGAGAAGAGGAAAGGATTCAATACTGAGGGGCATGAGATGGACAGTTCACAGCAATGGCGGGAGCTGCCCAAGGACAGAGGATGGAAGAGGGGCAAGCTCCGCAGGGCTCTCGGTGTCGCCGAAGTCTGGGACCTCAAGTCCAGAGACCCGGCACTTGGACGTCCTCTGGATCTCCTGTAAGGACATAAGCCAGGGCGGCGTCCATCCCTCTCTCCGCCTAGGCCCTGCCATCACTAGATGGCGCTCCGCCGCCCGGGGACCTTGCCGGTGCCAGTTGCGCTGCTGTATCAAGTGTCTGAGCTTTTGCAGGCTTCTCCCTGGTGCCCACGCCAACATTCCCGGCCTTCTCACAGACCTGCGCAGCAGGATGATGTGTAAGGAGGGTCCAGGATGCACCAACTCCTAGCTCTGACCTCCAGGAAACATTCTTCCCATATCCGTTTCCTCAAAGCGAGAAGAAAAGCAGGACACAGTGGCACACACCTGCAACCTCAGTGCTCCGGAGATCCCAAATTCAACGCCAACCTGGGCAGCAAGGCTAGACCTTGTCAAGGAAAGGGGTCGGGGAAGGGGAACTGGGGATACAGCTAAGTGACAGAGCTCTTGCATAGCATGCCTATGCTCCAGAGTGAGTTCAGGACCAGCTTGGGCCACACAGCAAGACTCTGACTCAAGAGAGAGAGAGAGAGAGACAGAGACACAGAGAAAGAGAGAGAAACTGAGAGTGAAGAAAAGAGGACAGGAGAGGAGAAGCAGGAAAAAACAAGTAAGATCATTATTACAAATTTAGTTACAGAGCATGAAATTAGGACATAAAATTCAAGAGTCATAGATTTAGCTAATAGCCAACTGAGTTCTTGGCCAATGAACTAAGGCTATGTGATCTTTTACCAATGAAAGCTTCAGGGGAAAGTCTCCAAGAACAGGTTAACACTCAACTTGGAGCCAAGGCTGGGCAAGTTAGTGATTCAGTGAGAGCCTGATTCAAAAATACCTCTTTCCCAATTCTCTACCAACTAACTCATTAATTGGTCCTAGGTTTTGTTTGTTTGCTGGTTGGCTGGTTGGTTGGTTGGTTGGTTTAAGGTAGGGTCTCACCCTGTAGTCCCGGCTGGTCCTGAACTCACTCGGTAGCCCAGGCAGACCTTGAACTCTCAGCAACCCTCCTGCCTCAGCCTCCCAAGTGCCAGTATTGTATACATGTGCCACCACACCTGTCATATTTTTATGTGGTGCTGGGGAATCAAATCCAGAGCCTTGCCTATGCTAGTCAAGGCCTTTAACCACTGAGCTACATCCCCAGCACTCGTCCTAAGGTCTTTTGATGTTGCTGTATTATTTTTTAAATTTTTGTTTATTTTTTATTATTCACATATCACATCCCTTTCCCTTTGGATTCTTTTGTAGAGAAGGGACTTTATGGAAAAACTGTAAAAGGAGGAAAGAATGGATATCAAGCTTCTGCTAGTCAGAAGTGGACCTAGAAAGGTAGGTTGTTGCCCCAGTACAAAAATCTTAAAAGCTGAAGATGCCCCTTGGAATCATTTATCTTTTAGACGGGAAGTGTTAACTCAGAGTTATGGGAGCGTTGAGCTTATCAAGGGATCCCTCAGCCACACTGCCAACTGACACATCTGATTTCTCTGGGTTCAGTGTCAGCAGCTGGCCACACTGATCTTGCTCTGGCCACCCAGTGAGTGTGACTGGCTTCAACTCAGCCACCCAATCCTAGGAGCTTGGCAGTGCCTGGTACTCCAAAAGGATTTGGATACAGGCTGTGGTCTCCATCATGACAAAGAGGTCTTTGGGGGGAAATGAGAAGAGCTTGCACAGAACAGATGCTCACCCTGGGACATTTGAACTGCAGGGCCCAGTGCAGAAGAGAGACCACAGCAGCTTCTCCAACTTGGAGGACTCTTAGGTATTTACGCATGCTTTTCCCTTGACCTAGAGAGGCTGCCTCTCCCTTGCCAGGCCTGATTCTATTCTATATTGCTAGCTCTAGATCTAGCTTGTTCTCTCTCTCTCTCTCTCTCTCTCTCTCTCTCTCTCTCTCTCTCTCTCTCTATTTATCTATCTATCTATCTATCTGAGATAGAATCTTGCTCTGTAGTCTAGGCTGGTACTGAACTGAACTCACTACGCAACCCAGGCTGGGCTTGAACTCATGACAGTCCTCCCACGTCAGCCTCCCCACTGCTGGGATTTCAGGTGTGCACCACTATGTTGAGCTAATCTTTATACAGTGCTAGGGAACTGAGGTCAGGGCTTTAGCCGAGGCAAGCTCTTTAATCATGAAGCCATGCCTGTCACACCTTTTCTCTTCTACCTACAGCTCAGATCCTGTGAGATGCTGTCCCTTCTAAACCTCTCCTCTGAACCTCCTGGGTTAGGACCCCTCCTTTATGCTACATGCCTGTAATTCCAGCACGCAAAAGGCTGAGGCAAGAGAACTGCCATGAGTTCAAGGTCAGCCTGGGCTATAAAGCAAGACTGTTTCCCCCCCCCACACACACACACTAAAAAGAAAGAAGGAAAGAAGGAAAGAAAGAAAGAAAAGCAAGGACAAAAATCATAATTATCTCAATAGATGCAGAAAGAGCTTTTGACAAAATGTAACATCCTTTCCTGATTAAAACTCTCATGAAAATAGGCATAGGAGGATCTTACTTCAATCTGATAAAAACAATTTATGACAACCCTACTGCGAACATCATCCTAAATAAGGAAAACTTAAAGCATTTTCCCTAAAATCAGGAACAAGACAAAGGTATCCACTTAGACTACACCTATTCAACATAGTGCTCAAAACCTTAGCCACAGCAATCAGGTAAGAGAATGGAACAAAGGGAATACGCATAGGAAATGAAGAAGTCAGACTATCCTTATTTGCAGATGGCATGATATTTTATACAGAGGACCCCAGAAACTCCTCCACCATAAGACTCTCAGAACTAATAAACAAGGGGCTGGAGGAATAGCACAGCAGTTAGAGTGCTGCCTTGAGTTTGATTCCCAAGCACCACATAAACCAGGTGTGGTGGTGTATGCCTGCAATCCCAGCACTTGGGAAGCTAAAGTAGGAGAACTGCTATGAGTTCGAGGCCAGCTAGGCTTCATGGTGAGTTCAGGACCACCCTAGATTTTTTTTTTTTTGAGACAGGGTCTAGCTCTGTAGCCCAGGTTTGGCCTTAGACTCATGGCAATCCTCCTTCCTCAGCCTATAATCCTATAATCCTATCACTCTGGAGGCTGAAGCAGTAGGAGTATCATGAATTTGAAGTCAGCCTGGGCCACATAGTGAGTTCAGGACCAGCCTGGATTACAGAGCAAGACCCTCTGTTAAAAGGGGGGTGGGGAATCTGGAAGAATATACAGTGTTTAAGAGCCCTTGTCTAGCAAGCACAAAGCCCTGGGTTCTAACCCCCAACACCACATAAACTAGTGTGGTGGTACATGGCTATAATCTCAGCTCTCCAGAGGCTGAAGCAGGAGGATTGCTTTGGGTTCAAGGTCAATCTGAGCTACATAGTGAGCTTAGGACCAGCCTGGACTGTAGAATGAGATCCTTTCTCAAAAAAAAAAAAAAAAAAAAGTTGGACCCAGTGACACAGGCCTACAATCCCAGCACTCTAGCACAATGATGCAGGGAGATTGCAAGTTCAAGCCCAGCCTGGGCAATTTAGCAATTTCATGAGACAGTGTCTCAAAATCAAATACTAAAAATGGGCTAGGGATATAGCTTAATGTGAAGATTTTGGACTCAATCCCCAGTACCAGGAGGGAAAAAAAAAAGATTACCAAATAGCATCATGAAATGTCTTTCTCCAGGGCTTTTGTCCCGACCTGAAAATCCCCAAGTTTTTGTTTCATTGTTTATTTTCTCCATTTTGAAGCAGCCTCACTAAGTTACCCAGTCTGGGCTTAAATTTGTAATTCTAAAACTAAAAATGTACATTATAAACAAGTTCCAGCCCCACCTAGGCAATTCAGCAATTGTCATAGTTACTTTTTCTGGGACAGAATATCAGAAAGGGAGGGGAGATTTATTTTAGCTCACAGTTTCAGAAGGTCAGGGTCCACAGTCCAGTGAAAACACTTGAAGGAAGCACAGCTGTACAGCGCTTCATAGCAAGGTTGACAGGAAGCCAAGTGAGCAAGGAAGGGTGGAATCAGCTGGCTTAGTTATTTACTTGTTGCTATGACAGAATACCCAACACCCACAAACTAAGGGAGGAAAGATTTACTTAGCTCATAGCTTCAGTAGGTCTCTCATACACACACTGTTCATTCAAGGGTGTGACCACTGAAGAGATTACGTCAACTTGAGGGAATTAGGAAACAAACCTCCATGAGGATTAGGGTTTGGGAATCTCGCCTAGATTGGGAATTGAGAACCAGCCTGGATTCTAGTGTGAATGACTTGTGGGCAGGCGAATGAGGGAAGAGCACCTACCCAGTGTGGGAAGTCCGACTGGAACTCCAAAGGCATAAAAGGAAGGAAAAAGGACGATTGTTACAGCTTCTTCCTCTGGGAAAGCTCTCCTCTTCACAGTTGTCTACGTCTTTACAAGTGTCTAGGAATGTCTACACAGCATAGATCTTCATCACACATTTGTTCCAGTCTTGACCTTGTACCTGTCCACCTGTCACTGATCTTCAGTCAATGATCTTCAGGCTCCAGTCTTCGCCATTGTTCTTCCAACAACCGAGATCCGCAGCAGGTTCTCACCTCACTGGCTGTCCTGCAGTCCTGGACAGGAGATCTATTTTGCGAATGAGCAGCCATCTTAGACTAGCTCTATCCTCGGGATTTGCAAGCCTTCCTAAAAGATCAGTTTTGTTATAAAGTCTGTAAATTCTGCCTTTTGAAAGGCTCAAACTAATACAATAGGGCAGCCCACAATGGTGAAGGCTCATGACAGAGACAGAGGCTGGAGAGCTGCTCATCCTGTTGCAAACAGAAGCCTAGTAAAGTAGGAGCAAAGTGAAGTCTGCAGACACAGGCCAGGCCAGCGCCTTCTCAGCAAGAAGCTGTAACAATGTTTCTTCTTCCTTCCTTTAATAAAGATAAGCTGCCAGTTGCCCCCGCCACCCCTCCACCCCCCCTCCCCCGCACCCTATGAGTGGTGTTCCTCTCCTTCCTCACTTCCTCCTCACTTCCTGTTGGAAGAGTCAAGGACAATACATGAGGCTTTTGGGAAACATTTTATACCACCTGCACACCTTCCTCCAGATCAAGCCCCAAGCTTCTGCCGGTTCTAGCCAGGCCTCATCTCCCAACAGCACAAGTATCCCTAAGTAATCCACAATATCCAAATACATGAGACTTTGGGGGAACACTCCATCTCCAAACCACAACAGCAATTTGCCAAGAGCCTATAAATAAGGGCTGTAGATGTACCACAGCATGAGGACCCTGTGTTCAATTTCCAGTACTGCCATTTTTTTTGTGGTACTGGGGGTCAAGTCCAAGGCCTTCTGATTGACCTAAATCCCCAGACTATTAAAAAAATGAGTTGGAGTCTTGCTCTGTAATCCAGGCTAGTCCTGAACATACTATGTAGCCAAGGCTCACCTTAAAACTCACAGCAATCTTCCTGAGTCAGGCTCCTGAGTGCTGGGATTATAGGTATGCACTACCATGCCTGCCTTATATGGTGCTGAGGAATAGAACCCAGGGCCTTGTGCTTACTCTAACTGCTGTACTATTTCTCCAGCCCACATTTTTTATTTTTAATTTTGAGACAGGTTCTCCCTCAGTCGCTATGTTGCCCAGGCTAGGCTCAAATTTGTGATCCTCCTGCCTCAGTCTTAAGAGTGCTGGGATTATAGGACTACACCACTGGGCCCGGCTAAAGTATGTCATATGTAAGGAGAAAAAAACTCAAAGGACATTAACCACATATATGTAGTAATTTGTATATATATAAATTTTATATAAATTATATACATATATACATTTACTGAGAAAAAAATCTGACCAGGGACTATTATGTAATTTTTTCATATTTCAGAAAGAATCAGGACTATAGTATAGTATTCTTCACCCACAACCTCAAACATACCCACCCTGGGTAACTGGATACAATTCTCTGCATTGGATTCACTGTGGCTGTGTTCTGATGGTCCACCCTCTGCACTGAGGTGGAATTAACATTACCACTCCTCTACTGTCTGTTTTTGGTGAGATCTTTCCCTTAGTTTAACTGTAATTTTTTTCTTTTCTAAAGTCAGGAGTGAGAATTCATAATCTGACTTGGGTGTGGTGGCACACAGCTGTAATTTCCACAGTCTAAGAGGCTGAGACAAGAGAACTGCAAATTCAATCCCCACATGGGCAATGTAGGAGACCTTGTCTCAAAATAAAGAATATAAGGGAGCCTGAGAACATAGTTCAGTGGTTAGAGTGCTTGCCTAGCAAGCACAAGGCACAAGGCTATGGGTTCCATTCCTTAGTGACACATAAAAATTAGACATGGTGGCACACACCTGTAATCCCCAGCACTTGGGAGACAGAGGCAGGAGGATTGCTATGAGTTTGAGGCCCTCCTGGGTGATTTAGTGAGCTCAGGCTGAACCTGAAATACATAGGAAAACCCTGCTCAAAAAAAAAAAAAAAAAAAAAGACCTGGTCTCTCCAAGTACTACTGCTCAGTCTGGGCTTGAATTTGTGATCTCCTCTACCTCCAGAGGTCTGGGCTCACAGGCCTAGACCACCAGGCAGGGCTTTTTCTGAGATAATTGTTTCAGTGCTTTTCTTTCTTTTTCTTTCTTTCTTTTCTTTCTTTCTTTCGAGACAGGGTCTCACTCTGTAGCCCAAATAACTCAGGATGTAGCCCACGCTGGCCTTAGGGTTTATGGCAATCCTGCTTCAGTGGGAATTCATGGCCAGTGCCACAGCGCCTAACTTTATGTGGTCGTGGGGAATCGAACTCAGGGACTTCCGCAAGCGCTTTAAACTGTACCATTCCACCAGCCTCAGTCCTTGTTTTTTAAAGAGAACATTCAAGCCAATCTCAAGGCTGCCAGCTCCATGTTCAAGATCCTCACTCCCAGTGGGTGTCTAGACTGCTACTGGACAGCTTCCAGAAAGATCTGATAGAACCCAAGGCTTCAGAAAAGTCCTAGTTCTGCCACTAATAAAGCTGTGCGACCTTGGATAAGTCCCTTCCTCCTGCAGGAACGTTGCAATAAGCTTACGTGCTTCCTTCCTGGACTGGTACTGCCCCCTCCACTACCCTAACAAACATGCTTTTTAAACGTTTATTGGCCACGGAATACAACTACATAGGGTAGCACGGGCAGGGGACTATAAGGGTCATGCTGAGGAAGCATCCCCAATCCTTCTGCGCCTCAGGTATCGCGAGATCTCCCGCAAGCGCTGCGCGGCGGCGGCAGTGACGGCGCGTAGCGTACCACAGGGGCGGCCCGTATCCCTCCGCCGCCGGCGCGGTCCGGCCCTTCCTTCCTGGCCCGCCAATCCCCGCGCCTCCCGACCTGCCCCTCGGCCTGGGCCCACCCCGCGCTCCGGCGGCCCCACCCCGGCGGCGCCGCCCGCCCGCCTGCGCGTCCCCTCTGTCCACCTGCAGCAGGCAAGGAGGCAGGCAGTCGTTCCGCAGCCCCGCCGTGAAACGCCTGCCGAGCCCGAGGTGCGGGCCCCGTGGCCCCGGCGGAGGGATCCACGGCGGCGGAGGCGGCGGCGCTGGGCCTGAAGGAAGAGGCAGCGGCGGCGGCTGGTGGCAGCGCATAAAGGGCCGCCGCCGGGTGATGCGGTGACCACTGCGGCAGGCTCGGAAGCGGAGTGGGCCTCGGCCCGCAGCCGTCCCGCTGGGCCCGCGCTCCCGGACTCTCTGTTCTCCCCGCCGGCCCGCGATCGTCGAGGCGGCCTCGGGCCCCTCGTCCCTTCCCCATCCCTCCCCCGCCCCCGTCCCCGCCCCGGGGGGCCGCCGCCACCCGCCTCCCACCATGGCTTTGAAGAGAATCCACAAGGTAAGCAGCTCGAGGTCGGCCGCTGGGACGGGCCCCGGGCGAGCCGGCGGGGCAGCTGCGGCCTGCGCCTGCCGAAGCTTCCTCCTGCCGGCCCGCAGGCGCGGCTCCCGCTGCCGGCGCTGGCTCTCTGGGCCGCCTTCGTACCCCACTCCCAGTGATGGCGCCGTGGCGGCCCCGGCGCGGCCCGCGCTCGGTTCGGAGGGGCTCTCGCTCTTGGAGCTTTCCTTCTGGCCGCCTTTCCAGGCCCTCGTGGCGAGGAATTCTAAGGCCTCCTCTGTCCTGCGACTCTGCGCTGGAGGGCCATTGTCCGGCCCGGCCCGGGGAGTTGGGGGGCGGTGGCCGGAGTGTAGAGCGGCCGCATCCACCGAGTTCAGAACAGCTCCTTGCCCCGACGCCGGCCCCCCTCCCGCCCAAGTTCCTGGGCTCGCTCCGCAGGACAGCCTGGGCGCCTCTCGAGGGCCGAAGCTGTTTTTCCAGATCCACAACTGTTTCTTGAGTTCACTTTCCTCTTGGTGAGCTGCACTCTTCCGTCCACCTTACTCGTCCAGAAAGTGCTGGAGTAGGAAGTTCAGAAGGGAAGAAATGCGACTCTTGGGAAGGAGGGGAGAGTAAGAGCTGCCCGGTTCGTGGAGATTGCAATATGTAGTCAGAAAGTAGCACTTCAGTTTTGTAGGATTGGATCTAATAGAAAAGCTGTTTAGTTGGAAGGGGTAGAAGCCAGTGAGTTCAGAAACCACGGGGGAAGTTACATAAAGGTTCCTTTCACAGTCTCTGGGAAGATGTACTTAACTCTGAGGTGCTATGTTGAGGTAAACGTTTTTACTTTAGAAGGAGTTATACTCGATTTTCGACCAGAAAAAAAAATTCTTTGTAGTTTAAAATGAAAGGTTATTATAAAGAGGGTTTCCTAATGCAACAGGAATATGGTTCTTGACTACCTCTAATATTATAACCAGTTACTGTCGTTCACTGTCACGTTTTTTTTCTCTTAGAAGTGAGGAACATCACTAGTAATTTTTGTTGGGTGTTTCACTTGGCTGCTCAGATTGGCTATATTGAACTCCGAGCTTCTTAATGAGAAGCAGCTCCTTGGATTGTGAGCCATTAGATGAGCACGCAGGAGGATGAGAACCAGCTTTTACTTTGCCTTAAACTAACTCAGAGGGCAGATTGGTTGACAGTTTAAACATCTCAGATCAGCAGCTCCTCATATTTTCATTCTTGGTCACAAACGTTCAGTGTGGAATTAATCTTGATACTTACTGTAAGTTACTTTAGTTCTTTACTAGATTCTTTTGACTTTTTACATTTTCTTTGATACTGGATATTGAACTCAGGGCCTAGCAACGAGCTATATTTCTGTACTGTTTTGTGTAAATGTGTATGTGTATTTGAATTATAGTCTCCTTGAATTGCCCAGGCTGTGCTCGCATGTGGAATTTGCTTGCTTCAGCCTCCCATAGTTCTGGAATTTATAAGCGTATACCACCACACTTGGCTAGCTTCTTAAATTTCTTTGCACGTGAAAAAAGTATACTCTAAGTCCTGTACGAAACTGAGGCATGATATTTGTTAAAAGAAGTATGAACTTTAAATTTAAAGATCTTGTAATCATTTAAGGGTCAGAAGCACACTGAGGGTTAATCATTCATGTAAAACATATATGTATTTTTAAGGCTTTTAGAAGTTACTAGGTCTAAGTAGTATCACTGGAAAGTTACCAACTTTAGATACCACTTGATTTATACCTGTAGAAGATTGTGCTTTTAAAGTCTGGAAGAGAACAAATGAATATAGTGTGTGGTAACTTTTAGATCAAGAATTACACCTGTAATTCTGATACTTTGGGAGACTGAGACAAGAGGGTCATAAGTTTGATCCCCGCCTGGGCAACTTAGTACTTGTGTGAGACCTTGCCTTGAAATAAAAGTAAATTGGCCTGGGGGTGTAGCTCCCTGTGGAGGCTCTGGGTTTAGTCCTCAGTACCATTTTAAAAAATTGTGGCTTTTTAAATTATTGGCTACTGTGTGTGTTAAAGAGACTTCTTCAGAGAGGGAAATACCTGGACTTAAAACATACTTTTTCAGGGTTGAAGGAATAGCACAGTATTTAGAACACTTGCTAGCAAGCTCAAGGTCCTGACTTCAATTCCCAGCGCTATGTAAGCTGATAAGCTGGCAGGCTGGTCCTGTGGTGCACACCAGAATCCCAGCACTCAGGAGGCAGGAGGATTGCCTTGTTCAAGGCCAGCCTGGACTACAGAGGAAGACTCTGTCTCAAAAACATACATTTTAATCTTTAATAATACCCCCACTGATAACGGTTCCTTACAAGTTAATTTTTTAAGTGGTTCTGGGGATTGAGCCCATTGTATTCACACTGAGCTCCATTTCCAACCCATTTTTTATTTCTGGTTTTGAAATAGGGTCTTCCTAAGTTGACAGGTTGCCCAGGTTGAGCTCAGACTTGATATCTTCCTGCATTAGCCGTCTGGAGTTCTAGGAGGATAGACCTGTGTCACCAGGCCGAGCTTTTACAAGTTACTACATGTTTTCTTTTCTCTTTAAAAATATTTTTGGAGTAGATTTTCTCCAAAATATATCCTTAAAATTTGATTATACTTTCCTGGAGAGTGAAACCAAGGACTCAGCCATACTAGGAAATACTGTACTACAGAGCTACGTCTTCAGTCCTATGTATGTATGTATGTGTTTGTTTTTGAGGTAGGGTCTCATTCTAAAGTCCAGGCTGGTCCTGAACTCACAATGGAGCCCAGGTTGACTTCCAACTCAACAGCAGTACTCCTGCCTCAGCCTCCCACACGCTGGGATGACAGGCATGTACCACCATGCCCAGCGTGAAAGGTGCTGGGAAATTGAACCCAGGGTCTTTGAGCTTGCTATGTAAGCACTTTAACCACTGAGCTAAGCCCTCAGCTCCTCCAGTCCTTTTCTATGGAGACAGGGTCTTCCTAAGGTGCCTTGACCAGGTTCGAATTTTAGATCCTCTTGTCTCAGCCTCTGAAGTAGCTGGGATCACAGACATGCACCAGTGTGCCCAGCCCTTATAAAATTTTTAATAAAGTCATGTTTGGAAATGATGCTTGAAGCTGGGTGTGATGGCCCACACCTGTAATACTGACACCCTGAGAGGTTAAGGCAAGAGGATTGCAAATTTGAACCCAGGCAGGGCAACTTTGTGACTTAGCAAGACCCTGTTTCAGTTAGACAAAAAAAGGCTTGGGAATGTAACTGAGAGCAAATCCCTTAATTCAATCCCTGGTACCACAGAAGAAAAAGAAAAAAAAAAACCGATAGTTTGGGCTTTTAAAATTCAACCATTATCCCCTTTCATCACCCTGGTTTACAGTTTAGACCCATTGTTTGTTTGGTTTTCTTTGACATAGTCTCTCTTTCTCTTTCTCTCTCTCATCCAGGCTTGTCCTGAACTCACTATGTAGCCCAGGCTGGTATTGAATTCATGGCAATCTGCCTCAGCTTCCTAAATGTTGGGATTACAGGAGTGTGCTATTACTCCCAGTTTATTTGGTGACGGGGAACTGGACTCCGCATTCAGTGTACTAGGCAAGCTCTCTAACCACTGAGATATGCTACTAAGCTGTTTTTATGTATTTGAGACTTGCCTAGCCTGGGTTCAAATATATGATCCTCTTGCCTCAGTCTCCCAGAGTGTCGGGATGAGAGGTTTTCACCCTGGGGCTTGAATTCAGGAAGTGCTCTCATTAAATTTACTGGGCCTGACTTGAAAAATTACCCTTCAAATCTTCAGCTTTTGGTGTGTTAGGAATTGCTGCTGCACCTGTATTCTAACAAATATTTTCTTTAAAAGAACCCCACATTTGACAAGACGATTTGAAGGATTCATTATCATGTTTTTTTTTTTTTTGACAGAGGGACAGTGTGTGTGTCTGAATTTGGCAGTCTTTTAAATGCCATGTCCTTTTTTGGAAAAGCTTTTGATGAACTTTAAAGTATATCTTAAGGTCTCTGGACTTACACTTTAAGCAGAATATACCGAAGAGGGTTATTATAAATACACATTAAGTTTTGTCAGGGATTGAGGGATTGGAATCCTCTGTGGGTGGGTGTGGGTGTGTACTGAGAACTGAACTCAGAGCCTCAGGCTTACTAGGCAAGTGCCACTGAGTTAAATCCCCAACATTCACTCGGGGTTTTTTTTTTTTTTTTGTAGCCACACCAAATGGCCTAGCCTGCTGTTTCCAGGTCCTCTTCTAACTTTATAGGTCTTCAGCTTTGATTTTGATTCTTTGAGTGCCTGCCTGTAGAAGCACTACCCCTAGCCCTTTTCCAGTTGGCTGCTTATCATCTGTTGTGGGCTAAGAAACCAGATCGTGGAGCTTATTAAAATTATGTCTAAAATAAGATCCAGTAGGATCTGAATACAGAGGACTTCATGAGTTCCACGAGCTGTAATGGTGTCCTACAGTTAATATTTGATATATGTAACTTTAAAAGTAATGCCAGGAACGTCACTTGAGCTATTATTTCTCTCTCTCTCTCTCTCTCTCTCTCTCTCTCTCTCTCTTTCTCTCTCTCTCTGTATGTGTGTATCTGTCTGTGTCTGTGGTACTGGGTAATTAAGTTCAGGTCCTTCACGTTGAGCTATATCCCTAGCCCATCCATTTTTATCTTCTGAGATAAGGACTTGCCAAATCACTGAGTTCCCCAGTCGGGCTGTAATCTGTAATCCTCCTGCCTCAGCATCCTAGAATGCCACAATAGCGGTCCTGCAGCATCAGGTCCAGCTTTTCTGTTTCATTTTGCTTTGTTTCTTGTCGTCTTGCCTTTACTAATTTAAGATGAGGTCTTCCTCAGTAATCTAGGCTGGTCCTGAACTCAATGTGTAGCCCAGGCTGGCCTTGAAGTTGCAGCTGTCCTCCTGAGTGCTGGGATTATAGGTATGTACTACCTTGCCTGGCACATCTATTTTTATGATAAAGATTTTTTTTTTTTGAGACAAGGTCTGACTGTAGCCCAGGCTGGCATTGAATTTATGGTAGTCCGGTCTCAGCCTCCCGAGTGCTGGAATTATTAAAAAGTTCTATTATGTATTTATTGAGGCTTTGGTAGCACAGTGGTTTTGGTCACCCTTTGTTCTTTATTTGCTACCATTTTTTTTTAGTTTTATTTATCACCTCCCTTTTCCATTCTTACCCTCTAATCTCTGCCCCCCCACCCTGTTTTCCCTTTGCCTCTTCTCAAAGTCCATTTCTTCTGTATCCCTTACATTTTTTTATGGTTTGGTTTTTTTGTATTAGAGAAAACATGATAATTAACTTTCTGGATTTGATTTCATTTCACTGAGCATAATGGTCTCAAGGTGCATCCATTTTCCTACAGATGACTCAAATTTGTTATTCTTAATGGCAGAGTGATACTCTATAGTGTATATATACCACATCGTTGTCCAGTCATCTGTAGTTGGGCACATTGGCTCTTCCAAGGTTTGACTATTATAAATTGTACTGCTATAAACATTGGTATGCATGTGTCACTATAATGTGATGACTTTAACTCTTTTGGGAAGATATGCAGAAGAGGCATAGCTGGGTCAGATGAAATGTCAGTTTTCAGTTTTCTGAGGAATGTCCATACTGCTTTGCATGGTGGTTGTACCAGTTTACAGTTCCACCAGCAGTGTAGGAGGTTTCCTTTTCCCCTGGCCAGCATTTGGTGTTTTTAGAGTTTAATTTGCATTTTTCTGATGACTAAAGATGTTGGACATTTTTTAATGTACTTATTGTCCATTTGGACTTCTAAAAATTGTTTATTCATTTTGATTCATGTTTTTCAATTGGGTTTCTTATTTTGGAGAGCCTTTTTTATTTTCGATTTTGAGACAGGGTTTCCCTAAGTTGCATAGGCTTGGTTCAAAATTCTGACCCTCCTGCCTCAACCTTCCAATAGTGCTGGAATTATATGCCTTTGCCATGAGGCCCACCTGGGTTGTAATTCTTTGTTTCTGCGGTTCTGGAGGTTGAACCTGGGACTTTTGCACTAAGATGTATCCCCAGCCTTACCCCCCCCCCCCCCCCCTTTTTTTTTTTTAACACAGTCCTGTTCTGCCGTCTAGGCTGGTTCTAAACTCACTGTGTAGCCTATGTAGCTCAGATTGGCCTCAGACTCACTCCTGCCTCAGCTTCCCAAGTGTGGAGATTATAGGCTATTTCCAGCCCCCTTTTTTTGAGATTGTTTTATTGATTGATGGATTGATTGGTACTGGGAATTGAGCCAAAGGGCTTTCACACTGAGCTATATTCCCAACCCATTTTTGATTGATTTGAGACGGGCTATCTCAGAGTTACTAATTTTCCCAGGCTGGCCAGCCTTATTTTATTTTTTAAGACAGGGTGTCACCCAATGACCCCAGAGAAAAAGTGACAACAGCTAGAGGAGAATGAACTGAGAAAAAAGTATGTTGGTAATCAGTGAAATGAGTAAATAAGATATGAAAGTTAAGGAATTCTGAAATAACTAAATTTGCCTTCATGCCTGTCACTAAGTATATTTATGTGGTATAGATTTTACTTCAATTAATGTTGCAGTGTGATATAGTTTTAACTTTGTTTTGTTGTAGCAATTCACTTAATAGGTCACTAATGAAAGTTTATCCTAAGGAAACTGATTGATGTAAAGACAACCTTATGAATGTACAAATAGGCACCTTCCAGTATTTAGCTAAGGCAGTTGAATTTTATTTATTTTTTATTTATTTATTTATTTATTTATTTTCTTTCCCAAATTAACTAGTCTTTTGAAGTACATGCTTATAGTTATTTTCTAATGTGAACTAGTGGGTAAGGCCAGGTTTAACAATAACAACAAAGAAAGATACAGGAAAATATGGGAAAAAAACTTTTGGTGAATATCTCAATAAAGGGGTTGGTTAGATTCAGAGAAGAGATATCAAGATTTAACTACTGTGAACCCATTAGAGGAGTAGGAAGCTGAGGTAGATTGGTGACTTAAGTGAAATTTAGGTGTGGAAGATTAATGTGTTAAACACTATGGTTTCTCGGACTTGGAAAACCCGGAACACAGACATTCTTTGGAACCATATGTAGTGATAGCCCGAGCTGAGGAAAGGGACAGGGAGGGGCTGGGAGGGTAGAAGATGGGAAGGGATTGTGAAGTCGATGTGATACATAGACGTACGAAACAGCCAAATTCATTGTAAATACTATGTGTTACATTTGTATATTAATAAAAATAGTGTGGGGGGGAGACATGTTGTCACAGAATTGTCCTGGCTGGACTGTAACGATCCTCTTGCCTTCACTTCCCACCACTGTGCCCAACTCATAATGTGATTCATTCTTTTTTTTTTTTTTTTTTTGAGACAGGGTGTTGCCCTGTGGTCCAGGCTGGCCTCAAACTCAGAACAATCCTCCTGCCTCAGCCTCCCAAGTGCTGGGATCACAGGTGTGTGTCACCATGCCCAGCTTTATGTAGTGCTGGGGAATTAAAAACTCTTGGTCTTGTGCTTGCTAGGCAGGTGATATAACCACTGACCCTATTCCTCCAACCCCTTACAGTGTGATTCTTAAGGATATGGAAAAGGAGTTTGTGACATTGTCATGGTACAGTATTTATATTTTAAAGCTGTTGGGGCTGGGAGTGTAGCTCAGAGATTAAAGCACTTACCTTGCAAGGCCCCAGGCTCAGTTTTCCAGCACTGTGTAAGCCTGGCGTGATGACGCATGCTTGTAGTCTCAGACAGGATGATTGCTGTGCGTTCAAGGCCAGCCTGGACTACAGAGCAAGACCCTGTCTCAAAAAAAAAGGAAGTGCTGCTGATCAGAGGCTGGTGCTGTAGCTCATTGGTTGCCTAGGTTTGATCTTTAGCACCTGGGGTTGGTGGGCAGAGATCTTTTGCTGCAAAGTAATGCCATATATTTGTTTTTGTGTGTGTGATATTGAGAATTGAACCCAGGGCTTTTACACTGAGCTACATTCCCAACCCATTTTATTTTTTAAGACAGTATTTTGCTAAGTTATTAAGTTGCCTCAGCTGGGCTCAAACTTGTAATCTTTTTGTCTCAGCCTCCCAAAGTTTTAATGATTACAGATGTGTGCCCACCAGGCCTGGCTTGCATTAATATTATTAGAGGAAGAGAGGTAGTGTGCTTGCCTACTGTGCCTAAGACTTTGGATTTGATCTTAATCCCTGTACTCCCCTCATTCCCCACCAAAATTCATTAGAGGTTAGGATTGAATTCCTGTACAACTGATGAGATAAATTAAATAGTCATGTGGTATACTGAGAATTTTAGTAAGTGGTTGGCTGAAGATGGCTATTTAAACTTTATTTGGGAAAATAGACTCTTTTAGACAGGGTGTTGATAAATAGGTCAAGCTGACCTTAAACTCACAGTCCTCCTGCCTCAGCCTCCTGAGTGCTGGGCTAATAGGAATGGGCCACCATGACCAATTTAAAATAAGCTCTGTTTTTGTGGTACTGGGAATTGAACCCAGAGCCTTCACTTAGCTCCTTTTTTTCCCCCTCATGACAGAATCTTGCTCTATTCTGGGCTGGCCTTGAACTCAAGGCCGTCCTCCTGCCTCAAGCCTCTCTAGGATTACAGATGCTATCTATGGTTTGGATCTGGAATGTCATCCAAAAGCCTCATGTATTTGGATGTTGTGGAATATCTATGGGACCACGTGCTGATAAGAAGAGAGGTGGATTATGGGTGTGTAGTGGACTAGGAGCATATAGTAGATTATGGATTTGTGCATAATACTGCACATGTGACCCGAGAGGAGCTTATCCTGGAAGGGGCAGATTATGGGGATAGGACATGGCAGGTCCCTCTTTACTTGTATTTTAGCCTGCCGTGTGGGCTCTGCCATGTGCCTTTTCCATTGCCAGCCACCTGTGAATGGACTGAAACCTTCTGAAATGGAATTAAAATAAATCTTCCCTCCCTAAAGTTCTGGATATCAGGTATTGAGACACAGGAACAACAAAGTACCTAAAACAATAGGTATGCACCACCATGCCCCACTAATCTTCAAATGATGCTGGAGAATCAACCCAGGGCCTTGTACATGCTAGGCAAGTCCTCTAACGGCTAACTTATGCTGCCTCTGGGCCCCCCTCCCCCCTTTTTAAGACAGATTCTCAGTCACTAAGCTGCCTTGACTGAGCTCAGACTTGTAATGGTTCAGCCTCATGCTTCATCCCAGCAGTCTGGGAAACTGAAGCAGGAAGATCTCACGTTGAGTCCAGCTTGGGCAAACCAGTGACTTAACAAAACCTGTCTCAAAATCAAAAAATAAAAATGGGTGATGGGCTGAAGAAATGACTCAGCAGTTAAAGTGCTTGCGTATCAAGTGCTAAATACCTGAGTTCAGTTCCCCAGCACCACTTAAGATAGGCATGGTGGCACGCACCGTAATCCCAGCGCTCGGGAGACTGAGACTAGAGGATTGCCCTGAGTTCAGGGGGCCAGCCTGGGCTCATAGTGAGTTTGGGACCAATCTGGGCTACAGAGCAAGACCCTGTCTCAGAAAAGGGGGAGGGGGAAAGCCATGCAGCTTAAATGTCAGAGTCCTGGCCTCAATCCCTAGTTCCACCAAAAAACACCCTTTTTTTTTTTTTTTTTTTTTTTTTTTTTTT